>CM064535.1:1050726-1298226 GCA_032716605.1 Paralithodes platypus
TTCTACCTCTCTCTCGGTCTACCTCTCTATCTTTCTACTTCTCTCTCGTACAATCTCTTAGTCATTCTCTCGCTTCCCATAAGTACCACATGACATTAATCTAGTAATTAATTTAACTCCCACCACCAAACACCTCCCAATGACATTAATGAAAGCATTTGTTCCTATCGGGATTCGAACCTGGGTTACCACATACATATTTTAAACTCTAACCATTACACTATCAAGACAGTTAAAGGTTAAGTACAAGACTAAGATTAATATCCATTTATCCAAGCATGTAGTCATCATATAATTATATTTGTCCCACTATACTCACTCACTTTCACCATTTACCGGAGGATAACATGTTTTGCACAATACGTAGCCGGAGGAATCAACCCTCTGA
This sequence comes from Paralithodes platypus, assembly GCA_032716605.1. NCBI lineage: Eukaryota > Metazoa > Arthropoda > Malacostraca > Decapoda > Lithodidae > Paralithodes > Paralithodes platypus. The sequence goes on from CM064535.1 coordinate 1,051,115, forward strand.
GTACCAGCGATGTGTGCTGTATATTGTTATAGCTATAGTTAGACGATATTATGCAGCTTAGGAAAGATCTGTGGTAGTGAATAAGGTTGGCAGAGATAGTTTGAAGTCTTATTATTGCTACGAATCCTTCCTAAGTTGAATACAATGAACAATATGGCGGCAGTGGGCTCAAAGGACAGAACATATAAAGGCGCTCACACCGTCTCCACCCTTAACCCCTTTATCACGAGGCTTCTTTTTATTTTTAATTCTGGCTGCAATTAGACGATTGTATGCAGTTTAAGAAGAACATGTGTCAGAGGGTTTATCGAGATCAGATTTACTCCTTTAAGTTTTAGAAATAGATTATGAGTTAAAGGAAATCGTCTGTTAGCAACCAGAATATGCTAAAATTTACGTCATCGTGCTGAAAGGGTTAAGGGGAGATTTTCACTGAGGGAGTGTTGTATGTGGACCCCTTCTCCCTCATCCCTAGCCCCATTAGTTAACAGGCTCTGAACTCTCTCACTTAAGAGGTTTTACGACGTTCGCCCATTAGTTTGGCGATCTTAATTGCTTTAACCTCCATTTTGCTTTAAATTTTAAGACCTTTCGTGTAATTTAGGTGTCGATTTTTTCCTGTCGAGCGATAGCGAGCCTGTAATTTAACCCTTTCACGCACGTGTGGACGCGACCGCATCCTACAGGGTTACTTTAAACCTTTGTGATCACCAGGGGTGTTTAGAAACCTTTAGCTATAATTACTTCTACCTCTGCAGTTGTCTTTGAGCGAATTGTAGGCAGAAAACTAATTTTGGAGAGGTAATTATTTGATTAAGATAATTCTATTTCGAATACTAACCGGCAACCCCCAGATCTGAAAGGGTTAATGAACCGGCCTTAGGCCGCTTCATTTGTATCGAAAACTTTACGAATTTATCGTGAAAGGGGTCTTGGAGAGTGTTTTGTTAAGCTTCATGGAAGTCTGGGGAAGAAAGTGAAAACAAAAAATACAAAGATAAAAATAGAAATAAATAAAATACGCCCCTCCCCCGTTAAGCTTGATAGAGGTCCAGGGAGCAAACTAAACCAGATATATATACAGTATACCGGTAATAATACAGTATACCGGTATTAATACAGTATACCGGTAATAATACAGTATACCGGTAATATATACAGTATACCGGTAATAATACAGTATACCGGTAATAATACAGTATACCGGTAATAATACAGTATACCGGTAATAATACAGTATACCGGTAATAATACAGTATACCGGTAATAATACAGTATACCGGTAATAATACAGTATACCGGTAATAATACAGTATACCGGTAATAATACATGAATGAATACTTGAATAAACTAACGTTCCTTCAAGGCCTCACACCGGTATCATCTTCATTTATATATTGTCCAACCCCCCTTTGGCCCTCCTCCCCTCCCCTCCCCCCCCACCCCAGTATATTTTAACCAACCCACCTCTGCCCCCCCCCCCCCCCCCCCCTGTATATTTTAATCAACCCACCTCTGCCCCCCTTTATCACCTGTTTGGTCTTTGACTAGGTTGGCTTTGGTTTTTAGTTTGTTCCCTAGACCTCCATCAAGCTTATAATTACACACCCCTAGACCCTCTTTCAAGATAAATGTGTACATTCGGTAGAAAATGTTCATGGCAGAAGACCAGTTCTTCCTAAATTTTAGGCTCGCTGTCGCTCGCCAAGAAAACATCAACACCTAAATGACATGAAAAATCATAATATTGACAAAGAAATGCTGCAACAGGTCTTAAAATCGCCAAGTAATGGGCCAAACGTCTACAAATTTCAGAACTAATGGGGCTAAACATGAGGAAGAAGGGGGTTCAAAATAGCATAACGTCCCTTCAAGGTCAACAGGTATCCTCTGCATTTATATTGCCCAACCCACCTCTGTCCCCCTTTATACATTGTCCAACCCACCTCTGCCCCCATCTATACATTCTCCAACCCACCTCTGTTCCCCTTTATACATTGTCCAACCCACCTCTGTCCCCCTTTATACATTGTCCAACCCACCTCTGCCCCCATCTATACATTCTCCAACCCACCTCTGTTCCCCTTTATACATTGTCCAACCCACCTCTGTCCCCCTTTATACATTGTCCAACCCACCTCTGTTCCCCTTTATACATTGTCCAACCCACCTCTGGCCCCCTTCATACATTGTCCAACCCACCTCTGCCCCCCTTTATACATTGTCCAACCCACCTCTGCCCCCTTCATACATTGTCCAACCCACCTCTGCCCCCTTCATACATTGTCCAACCCACCTGTCCCCCTTTATACATTGTCCAACCCACCTCTGCCCCCATCTATACATTCTCCAACCCACCTCTGTCCCCCTTTATACATTGTCCAACCCACCTCTGTCCCCCTTCATACGTTGTCCAACCCACCTCTGCCTCCCTTTATACATTGTCCAACCCTCCTCTGGCCCCCTTCATACATTGTCCAACCCACCTGTCCCCCTTTATACATTGTCCAACCCACCTCTGCCCCCATCTATACATTCTCCAACCCACCTCTGTCCCCCTTTATACATTGTCCAACCCACCTCTGTCCCCCTTCATACGTTGTCCAACCCACCTCTGCCTCCCTTTATACATTGTCCAACCCTCCTCTGGCCCCCTTCATACATTTTCCAACCCACCTCTGGCCCCCTTTATACATTGTCCAACCCACCTCTGCCCCCCTTCATACATTTTCCAACCCACCTCTGCCCCATTTATACATTGTCCAACCAACCTCTGCCCCCTTTATATATTATCCAACCAACCTCTGCCCCCTTCATACATTGTCCAACCCACCTCTGCCCCCCTTTATACATTGTCCAACCCACCTCTGTCCCCCTTTATACATTGTCCAACCCACCTCTGCCCCCTTTATACATTGACCAACCCACCTCTGTCCCCATTTATACATTGTCCAACCCACCTCTGGCCCCCTTTATACATTGTCCAACCCACCTCTGACCCGCTTCATACATTGTCCAACCCACCTCTGCCTCCCTTTATACATTGTCCAACCCACCTCTGCCCCCCTTCATACATTGTCCATCCCACCTCTGCCACCCTTTATACATTGTCCAACCCACCTCTGCCCCCCTTTATACATTGTCCAACCCACCTCTGCCCCCCTTCATACATTGTCCATCCCACCTCTGCCACCCTTCATACATTGTCCAACCCACCTCTGCCCCCCTTTATACATTGTCCAACCCACCTCTGCCCCCTTCATACATTGTCCAACCCCCCTCTGCCCCCCTTTATACATTGTCCAACCCACCTCTGCCCCCCTTCATATATTGTCCAACCCACCTCTGCCCCCCTTCATACATTGTCCAACCCACCTCTGCCCCCCTTTATACATTGTCCAACCCACCTCTGCCCCCCTTCATACATTGTCCAACCCACCTCTGCCCCCCTTCATACAATGTCCAACCCACCTCTGCCCCCTTCATACATTGTCCAACCCACCTCTTCCCCCCTTCATTCGTTGTCCAGCCCACCTCTGCCCCTCTTCATACATTGTCCAACCCACCTCTGCCCCCCTTCATACATTGTCCAACCCACCTCTGCCCCCCTTCATACATTGTCCAACCCACCTCTGCCCCCCTTCATACATTGTCCAACCCACCTCTGCCCCCTTTATACATTGTCCAACCCACCTCTGCCCCCCTTCATACATTGTCCATCCCACCTCTGCCCCCCTTTACTTCCTGTTTGGCCTTTGACTATACCCTGTTCGAAATAAGTAGACCTAAACTCTTGATCATCAACCTCTATTACTCGTAAACGACATAATATTTCTACCATTTGGGAAGGGTCAGCCAGGGAAAAAGTGTGGAAATGTAAAGCCCATTTGAACATTAACCTCTATAACTCGCAAACGACAAGAGTAATCCTGCTAATATTTCTACCATTTGGGAAGAGTCAGCCAGGGAAAAGATGTGGAAATGTACAGCCCTTTTGAACATTAACCTTTATACATCGCAGACGACTAGAGTAATCAAGCTAATCTGTTTACCTTTTGGGAAGGGTCAGGCTGGGAAAAGGTGTGGAAATTTAAGCCCATTTGCCCAAGCCCTTTTTAAGTAACAGAGGAAATGGTTCAGGATTTCTGGACCACCTGTTAATTGGCCTTTGACTTCCCCGGCCTTGGTCGTACTGTTACCTATATAGAGGTAGTCGTTTTTTCTAGACCCCCTTCTCCCTCGGGTTTAACCCCATTAGTTTTGATATTTTAAGACGCTCCTTCCATTAGTTTGGTGATTGTAACACCATTCACCCCATTTAGTTGTTTATAGTCTATGTATCTTGGTATGAGTAACAGGCGATTGAACAGCCTACAGTCCCGAGGTTGAGACATGAACAAAAGAGGAAAAGAGAGAGAGAGAGAGAGAGAGAGGAAAAGAGAGAGAGAGAGAGAGAGAGAGAGAGAGAGAGAGAGAGAGAGAGAGAGAGAGAGAGAGAGAGAGAGAGAGAGAGAGAGAGTATATATATCAGGTTTATAGATCAAGGCCAGAGCGACATGTTTGAATCAAGGGCAAGGCTGGACGTTGAACTGGACTAGAATGTGTACATCTTCACTTAAGGGGGGTCACCGTATTTTGTTTTAGTGTTCTCTTCTTTAATCTCTTTCCCTGGCTTGTATCCATTCGGCCCCATTCATCCAATTGTTTTAAGACTTATCCCCATCCAGGTGTCGATTTCTGCCTGGCGAGCGATAGCGAACCAGCATTGTATGAAGAAATCCGGCTTCGCCGGCCACATTTTTCTATCGAAAAAATTACAAATTTAGCTTTGTCAAAACAAAAATATATATATGCTGGCTCACTACCATTCGTCAGGAAAATATTGGCACCTGGATGGGGGTTAACGTCTTAAAACAGTAGGCTGAATGGGGCCGAATGAATACAAGCCAAAGAGAGGGAGAGAAAGAGAAAAAAGCGAGGTGGGTCCCCTTAACTGTCACTACCGGTATCGTCCTTTTAATTATATTCTGGCTGCGATTAGACGATTTTAGTCAGTTTAAAAATATGCCTCCAGCAATTAACAGACTTCTAAGTATCCCCCTTCACCCTTTTTACTACAGCAGATCCTTCTTAAGCTGCACAAAATAGTCTAAATTTAGCTAGAATAGATTTAACAAGACGTCGCCGGTACAGAAGGGGTTAAGGGTGTTGTGAAGGCCCTGGGCTTCCGGCACAGGAATCTCACCAAGTGCAACGCAAACATTAAAATTCTAGCATTTAAAACACTTGTTCGGCTACACTTAGAATACTGCGACACCGTCTGGGATCCACACACTCACAACAATATAAATAAAGTAAAGGCCATACAAAACAAAGCTGCAAGATGGATCAGACGTGATTACAGACACACTACACCTGTCACTTTGCTCAAACAAGACATTAAACTCGACTCACTTGTAACAATAAGACAAATGCACAGACAACAGATGTTATATGTAATCACTAACAACTTAGTAGACATAGACAAAGATATATATTTACACCCTGCAAGGATAATCTTCAAGGACACTACATCCGCCTTATTAGAAACAATTTATTAGGGAAAATTGGGACCAATAGACTCGCCATATTTTTCTCATTATAGTCCGCATGGAGGAATTTCGTTATCGACACTTGAAAAAACCTGATTTCACAGAAAAATACACCAAAAAACTGTCAAAGATGTCAAATAGCGGGGGTGTGGGGGCGGCAGCCCCCACCCATAATACTAGGATAGGTTAGGTAAGGTAGTTAGGTTAGGCTAATGGGAAAAACTCAATTTTTCTGTCACCAATTTTACCATGGATTTTTTTTTTTTCCCAGTTAGTTTTCATCAATATATAGTGTTTGGAAATAATTACAACCCTCGGAGAAACCGTTTTTTCTATTATACAACGATCTTAAGACATGCCGCCCGATAGTGGGGAGGGCTATGGAGTTCAGGGAAAATGAGGGGTTAAAAGCGTAACAAAGACATTACCCTAACCTAACCACCTTACCTAACCTATCCTATTATTATGGATGGGGGCTGCCGCCCCCACACCCCCGCTGATTGGGTAACAGTGCAAACAACACAGTATTATGGGACATACCCTACTCCGCCACCGACTGGCAGTGGGAGGGCCGAGAGGTTCACAACAATAACATGAGTGCGGCGGCGGTCGCAGTGTTGCCATATTCTAAATGCAGAATTATCGTATTGGGACCACAAAATTATGGAATTTGCACCAAAATTATCGTACACACTAATTAATATATGTATATAGGGAATGTTTGTTCTAAATGGCGTGTGTACGAATCGGTGCCGTCTATAGGAAGGGATTGACAACCATGTTACGAAAGAATTCCATTTTAGTACCATATATTTTTATTAGGTTTTGCTGAGGGTTGAAACTAATTATAATATGATGCTTAGAGCATATAGATTCCATATATGTCTTCAAATATGTCAAAATAATTGGTGACAAATAAATGGAGGTATAATGGCTAATGTCCTTTCAAAGGGGTATAGGCTAGTAAATACTAGGATAGCCGGTTTAATGTTATTTTAATACCACGAATTTTGTTGATATATTTGAAGAATAATAATGAATCTATATGCTCTAAAGATCATAAGAAAATTTGTTTTAACCCTCGGCAAAACCTAATAAAAAAGTATGGTACTAATGTCTTTTTCGTAACAAGGTTGTCAACACAACACGGTACTTCAGTCATCGATAGCTCTAAAGATCATATGAAAATGTGTTAAACCCTCAGAAAAACCTAATATAAAAGTATGGTACTAAAATTTAATTTTAGTAACAAGGTTGTCAATACGGTACTTTCCGTTATCAATGTACAATCAAGCTGAAGATTGCAGAGTAAACACCATAGACTTCATTGACTTTTCTTTCACCTTCGTATCATCGACAGCCATTTTATTTATTTTTTGTGTTAAGGGATTAGTACTCAACCAGCGGGGGTGTGGGGGCGGCAGCCCCCACCCATAATACTAGATTAGGTTAGGTAAGGTTGTTAGGTTAGGCTAATGTCTTTTCAAATCACTATCGGGGGGAGCGTGTCTCAACATCGATGATAGGCCTAATGGGGAAATTAGGTTTTCCCGAGATTTCTAATTAATTACAAACACCATATATTGATACCATAGACCCCTTTACATAAAAACTGGAAACGAGCACTCTCGGAGTTTGAAACTTGGGTCCATTGCTTAAAAGCAGTATCATGAAAGCAGTGGTCTCTCCGACTTTCTTAAACACAAAAATATGTACACAAACACAACTTTACATATAAATGCATGTAATTTCACACGCAATCGTCCATATCCCCGCCATATTGGCGACATAATGTCTCGCCAGAAAACGAACAGCCCAGGACGATGCCAGACACCCACAAGACACGTTAGAGGCAACACATTTTTGTTCTGTTGTTCGTTATCTCTCAGCTTATTGTAAGTAATGTTCTTATAAATACTTACCAGTCACAAAAGGATCTGTGTTAACAACTTATTTAGCTGATAAATATTAGAATTGAGCTGATGTCAACGGGTTGCTTTGATATGTACTGATAACCATTTTACAACAATTCTTGTTTTTTTGCTTTACAGGAACAATGCCGAAAAGATGTGCTGCATTCAATTGTCGTGGAAACTACAGGGGAGAGCCATACAGTCCTATGGTGTGTTTCCCGAATGAAGAACAAGAACGACATGCATGGATTAGTGCTATGCCAAATAGCACAGAAAGTTTGAGAGACAGGTCGAAACTATGGATTTGTGCATCACACTTCGACTGCGATTGGGTCACAGTTCGGGGAGGAAAACGTCCAGCTGGGCCTCCTACAGTTTTTAAAGGTGTACCCAAGTCTTGCCTCAAACAACTTACGTCAGCTCCTAGGTTAACTAAAACAGTGACAAGTGAAGCAAGACTTAAAAAACAAACTGAATTTGAAAATGAACAAGACAAAATGCATAGTTATGACAAATTTGCAGGAGAGATTGGAAAACACTTCCTTGAGTTTTATATAATGCAAAATGGTAGAGAACTGACAATGTTTAAGACAGATGGTAATGGTAGAGCAGTTGATAAGTTTCTTCATTTTAAAGAGGTACAGTATCCTTTTGGTTTTCTGCAGCTGGTAGTAGCAGAGAAAAGTGGCTTGGAGATACCAAAAAGTAAACTGAATCTTCAAAAAAATAGCTTGGTAAGTAAGTGGTCTCAAATTGAAGAAATAGTGAAAATTATGAACACTCATGAAGCGACTAATACTGACCGCTTAAAAAGAATAATTTCAGAACTTGACTATCACAGAATTTCATGAAATTGAAGGTTTTCAGTTCATTCAAGCACAGTTACAACTTCTTATTCCTCCTAAAAATCGCCGATATACAAAGCATATGTTAATTCTTGTAGCAGAACTGTTTTGTATATCACCCGCAGCATATAGAATGCTTAGAAACTACAAAGCAATTAGTCTTCCTTGTGAGAAACAGATTCGCCAATTGTTATCTCGCACTTATGCTGACAAGTGTCTCCCAATCCTTTTTGATCAGTTGAAGCCACAACAGCGGTTAGTTAACATTTTGTTTGATGAAGTCAAGCTTAAGCAGGCCCTTAGATTTACAGGAGAGCATATAGTAGGCTATGCAACAAACGGACCAAAAAATCTAGCAACATCTGCTCTTGCTATTGAAGTTGTTTGTCACTATGGAGGACCACGGTACATCATACGAATTCATCCTGTATCAAAACTGAATGCTATTCAACTGAAGGAAATATTACTTGAGGCTGTATATGTTGTTAAAGCTAGTGGTGGCCATCCAGTATCGTTCGTCTGTGACAACTGTCCACTGCATCAAGCTGTTTACAGAATGCTTGGGGGTCCTGGAAAAGTAACACTAGCACCAGATGGCATAAATGTTTTCCTTGTCTATGATTATGTTCACATCCTCAAGAATATGAGAAACAACAATCACAGAGAAATTTCAAGAATTATATTTTAGCAAGGACGGTACAGAATATTTGGCGTGTTGGAGTGATGTTAAAGCTCTTTACAATGAAGATCAGAAGACACCACTTCGTCTGACAAAACTCACACGCTCATCAGTATTTCCTAAACCATTGCAACGTCAGAGTGTGACCTTAGTTTGCCAAGTGTTCAATGAGAAAACAATTGCTGCATTTGAAGGTCTTAAAGGAACTGTTAAATTTCAGGATGGAACAGTGATATACATAACACTGGTAATCAATTGGTTTAAAATGATGAATGTTAAAAGCAAGTACAGCACAGTTCATTTACGAGACCAATATCGTGAACCTTGGACATTAAACTGTACAAACTTCAAAGCTCTGCAGGAAATGTGTATAGTTGTATCCAGCTGTCGGTGGACTGGTGGGCATGGCAGAGAGAAGAAACTAACACAGTCAACAGCAGATGCCTTTGTCATCACAACAAGGTATAACATAGAAGCAGCACAATATCTTTATGAAACCCATGATTTTGCTTACATCCTACCTGCTGTTTTTTGTTCACAAGATCCCCTAGAAAAGTGTTTTGGTCAAGCAAGACAACGTAGTGGAGGACATTTTTACATTGACATTGGGGATGTTCAAGCAGCATCCAAAGTACAGCAGTTGCATCAGCTGTTGAAACGTGACATCGTTCCTGACCGAGCCAAAGAAGTAAGCTGTGAATTTTGTACAGCAGCAATAGATGATGGTGATTTACAACTTCTGGAAGAGCTGACATTACAAGACACTCAACTACTTCTAGATTCAGATGATACTTTAAAACATAAAATTGTCTACATTGGGGGATTTTTTAGCTCATAAACATGGACAACAGGAAGTAGATTCTGGGAAATGCTTGTCATCAGAGTTTTTGACTGTGCTCAATCGAGGTGGGCTGAGTATGCCTACACTGGCTACTGTCTTCTTTGTACATAGTGGCATCACCCTTCATATTTCTCTTCAAGACTCGAAAAAGTAGTGTTGTCGCAATTACTTGAAACCATGCTTGTCTTATGTAGATGCTCCTTTAGCTAGCCATTCAGGAGCATGCCAGACATTGTGTAATGTGTTGTTTAAGGCCTTTGTATTTAATACAAGCGATCGGGAGTGTACACTAGGCTGCTTAAGGCGACAAGAGAAACTTTCTAATGTTTAAGTTAATTATTGTGTTATGTGACTTTTGATATATGTAAAATTATGTGTAAAGTAATATTTTGCAAAGGTTTTACTTTAATTTCTTCTAATATTTAATTAATGTAAGTCATGGTATGATGCTTTGCTTGTATAATACATGTTCTTATAAACTATCTCATTATAACTGTATATTTTCCTATTATGTTCAATCACGAAAGAGACTTATGAGTCAATCAACCAAAATCAAATGTTTTATTTTCCTTTACTTGGTTGCTCTAGTTAATAAGATGTTGTAGAGTAAAAACACAAAGTCCCATATCCAGTAAAACTAAAATAAGACCTCAGTTTGTGGGCCTGACAATGGACCCAAGTTCCGGGACCCGAGTATGGCCGACGCCAGTCCTTATGTAGAAGAGTCTATGATTGATGCAAATAACCAATTTTGTTAATAAAAAACACTGAAAATTCGTGGTATTAAAATAACTTTTTTCCGGGGTCAAATTGGATTTAAGGTCACGTATGTGTTTTTTGTATTATAATTCCTTTTCTCATCAGTTCCTTCATTGATTAGTGTGTTTTAAGAGGTTTTTCCTTCTGGAAATTCATATATACCCATTATTTTGCAATATAAAAACATGCCCCCTAAAACCATATTTTGTCATTACCCTAACCTAACAACTTAACCTAACCTGGGGGCTGCCGCCCCCAGACCCCCGCAGGGTTAGTATTGATATAGAATATGACAAAATACTAAAACTACGGTAACAAAAAATGAAAAATATTAGGTCTCAGCTGATTCAAGATGGCCACCATCACCCTTATTTAACTCACAAAGTCTAAGGAAAAATAATTTAATATGCAGCAGTAAAGACATAATTATATTGTGGTGACTAATACAAAGCTTTAGTATCCATTTAGAACATTATATCTCATACGTGACCTAAAATCCAGTTTGTCCTTTTCCGGATATAGTGTAGGCACATTTGTCATTTAAAAAAGGATTCGTGTATTTTTTTTTGTTAAAAGCAAAAACTCACTTGATTTTGTTAGATGATACTATAAACATGAAACAAAATTAGGGTGGCATTTGTCTGAGCATTCTAACGGCCTGAAATCCAAGATGGCCACCACCGTAGCAAAACGCCCTAAATTTGACGCAAAAAATAAATTAATGTAGTTTAAATATATTTTTTCTTCAGCATGAACTGCTTGGAACTTGTATATAGAGGTAACTATAATAACAATAACTTCCACCTGACTGCTAATCTTCTTATTTTGCACAATTTCAGACAGAGGCTGCCTTTTTTATGTCAATATGGCGGCCGGAAATCGTTACTTTTGATTTTGATTAATTATCTGGTAACACCGATGTTAGTGTCTCCTCGCATCTTTGCGTGCACCTTGTTTATTCTGTAGGTATTTATATACATGTGTTTATATTGCTAACTATATAACTTTGTATATCTATTTTTACATGTATGTTCAAACATGTGCGTATAACTATGTGCGTATCTAAGAATATTTATTGTGTTTTAGATACGCCATCATTGTTTAAATACAAAATAACTATGTTATTACGTGGCGTGAAATAGTGATCATTATACTAACATATTATTTTCTTCTTTTGCAGGCTGCAAGTACCAAAATGGCAGAGTCTTCATCTAACAAGAAGTAAAAAATGGTGGATTTTCAACTATGCTTTATTTGCCAGTTGAGCAGCAAGCAAACAGATTATACAAACTATGTGCTTCGTCCTTCTTTGCCTTCAGTAGAGAAAGTAATTACAACAACTCATGTTCGATGTTCATATGGGGAAACAGAATTATCTGCATTAAAGAATCGCATAAAAGGTTTGTCTGCCCATGAACTGTTACAGAATGGTGTTTCATACCACAAGACATGTTATAAGGATCTCACACATAAAACATGCATTGAACGAGCCAAGACCAGATATGAGAAAGGACAAGCGACAGGCAGCGTCAGTGATGTAAACCAGAAGAAAAAAGGACGACCGCCAAAATCTGATGCTGCATCTACAAGTGCTTCCACATCACAGCGATCTACCAGAAGTCAGGCTTTCGACAAGGAGATGGGTGTCATTTGTCAGGAAGACAAAGCAGACAAATTGCATGATGTCTCAACTGAAAACATGGGAGCTCAGCTCAAAACCATTGGTCAACAAACAGACAGAAAACTTTTGAAAGTCAGACTGAGCAATGTTGTAGGCTCATCTGATCTTCTTACAGCAGTTGCTGAGGACATGAAGTATCACCTTCTGTGCTTAGGCCATGCAAAACGAGACATAGAAAAAGCTAACAGACCTCCAAAACAGCATGTTCATTTTGCACAGTTAGTGTCTGACCTGGAGATGCTCGACATGGTGGAAACTGAAATCAAAGACCCATCTAACAGTTCAGCTTTGAATATGAACGACATTGAACAATCATTTATGTTGGTTTGCTAGAAGCCAATGGGTTCCCTTTACCCGAAAATCCGCGATACAAACCATACTTAAAGCAACTGATTTTGGACAACATCGCTCATGTTAGTGATGTGTCGTTCGTGAACGATCCGGCTCATAGAGCCGGCTCTTTTAAGTGAACGATGGGAGCCGGCTCTCATATGAGAGCCATTTGGCTCTCATTTGAGAGCCGTTTACTGTGTGTTTTATTAATAATAACGCAATTCTGGTAATAAGAAATAGAGATATAGCTAAGATTTATTCTATTTTGTTTTATATATTAAGCTACTGGATAATGGATAATAATTTGTTATTTACAATCACACTGCAAATGGAAAATATGTATGTGTAAGGGTAATTTAATTTCACCAACTGTAAATGCTTAATATACATAATCTTATTGGCATTGAGAATGATTTATGATGTTTAGCCTACAGAAATAAATATGTTTGTGGAATTCATATTTATTGTGACTACAACAATTTTTTTAAGATATGGTGCAATATTGCAAATTTTGGGCTCATTATTTATAAAAACAATGTGATACTAAATGAAGAGCCATTTGGGAGCCGAAAGAGCCGGCTCCCTTGAGTGAACGGAGCCGAAAGAGCCGGAATTCCCATCACTAGCTCATGTGCACTTCACCAGGCCTCCAGACAAAACCAAACCTGAGCAAGTACTTTCTACAAAAGCCAAGGAAACACTGTTAGCTGGTGCGTTGGCCACCGATACAAAAGACCTAAGAGAAGATGTGAAAGTCCTTCTGACAGCAGCTAAAATACTGAGAAGAGACATTGCAAGCGCAACCCCGTGGAAATTTGAAGGAAAATTTGATAAGTATGAACCACCTGCTTTGCTTCAACTCTTCTGCAAGCATGCTATCCAAGGTTTACATCAGGTTAAAACAATCAGCAGGGCCGAATCTATGAACCAAATCTGTGCTGGCACAACATTTCGTATGTGCATAAAAGTCTGATCGGCAGGTCACCTATGAAACAAAAAATGAAGATGTCGCTTTCAAACACCGCACTGAGACTTCCCTTACCGTCGGCTTAGCTCTGGATGTGCACAAAAACACCAGGTCCAAGGCCCTTGTGGAGACATTAGGCAAACTAGACCTCACTGTCCCGTACAACAAGGTAATGGAAATAGAGACTGCTGTCGCAAATGTTGTTCTTGAAAGGATGAAATCCAAAATCGATCCAAAATCTACACAAAAGTGAATGAGCTCCGTTGGTTCCTCTTCTCAAATCGTGCAGCCGAAGGAGAAAACCTCCCACCAACTTCTGGTTCACTGGACTTACACAATCGTCGGGCACATTACATATCCATGATTTGGAGAAAAGCTTGTGAAACTCACCCGTGCCTCCCAGCACCAGCTGCATTTGGTTGGACATTTGATGCAGGTTCAAGTCACTTCTCTCCAGTTCACTGTTTGAATCCACCAGCTCCTGAAGCAGTATTGCACTTCATAAAGTGCGGGTGCAAACGTGGATTTGAAGGAAGGTGCAGCTGTCGCAAGAACAATATCCCATGTACGGAAGTTTGTGGATGCTGGGTTTTCAGCTGCAACAACAAAATGTCCAACCAGGGATAAATGAAGACTGTGAAGATTGAGGTGTTACTTTCGATGACATTCACAAAATAATAATTCACTTGATATCCATTGATAAAACTACGGTAAAATTCTAGTTTCACTTTCACAGCGAATTTAGAGTTTTTGTTTTCTTTGTTGTTCCGTTTTCTTTGATATACAGTGTTATTTTATAGCAAGGACTGGTCGAAATGAGTATTTACCCATTATCCAACAATCTAAAAACACGGCCCCCACTAGTGGGGAGGGCTATGAAGATCAGGGAAATTGCGGGGTAAAAGACGTAAATAAAGGGGTAATATTGGAGGAACTCTGAAAATACAATATTTCAAAGTAACAAAACCTGAAAATGGAAAAACCCGAGCCAAGTTTTGACCAAACTTGGCTCGGGTTTTGCGAATTTTCAGAGTCCAAAATCACAGTAACCTCATTTTGAAAGTTGGCTCAGGTTTTCTTGTTTTTCAACGTGGAAAAACACAATAACAATGGGGTTAATATTAGCCTAGCCTAACCTAACTTAGTATTATGGGTGGGGGCTACTGCCACCACATCCCCGCTAAATCTATTAAATCCGAGCCAAGTTTTTTCATTAACCTAACCAAATAACCTAACCTAACCTAGTATTATGTGGTGGGGGCTGCCGCCCCCACACCCCCGCTACAGCTATTAAATCCGAGCCTAGTTTTGTCATTAACCTAACCAAATAACCTAACCTAACCTAGTATTATGTGGTGGGGGCTGCCGCCCCCACACCCCCGCTAAAGCTATTAAATCCGAGACAAGTTCTTTCATTAACCTAACCAAAGAACCTTACCTAACCTAACCTAGTATTATAGGTGAGGGCTGCCGGCCCCACATCCCCGCTGATTGGGTATTAGGCTATAATATTTACTAGGTTACTGAGTGTTTGTACTCTGAAAAATATATATACCTGAGCTAACTTTTGACAAACTAAAATAATAAACCGCTACCTACCAGCTACTAGGTGTTGGTTGGGTCGTCAGGGTTAGACTGGGTAGGGATCGTCGAAGTAGTGGTCTGGTTGAGGGTCGTTGGGGTCGTTAGGCTGTGTAGGCTGATGTGGAGGCTGCTGGGACTGGGGTGGGTATAGCTTGGCCGCTTGAAGGAGAAAGTGATGGAGAGCGTTGTCGGGGTATGTCTTCAGGAAGAGGTATCGGCCAAGATACTGCGTCAAAAATTGGGTCGGATGCCTGGCCTCTTCACATATTCTTTCACATCTCTCCAGAGCCGCTCCACTGTCTGCGTGTGTATTTGAGGGTTGTCAGGATCAATGAAGTTAATACTGTGGTTAACAATCCAATGAAGATAACCTTGCTCCGAGAGAGTGCTGTAGGCTTTCCAACAATCACTGACGATGGTCGACCCTGAGAGGATGAATTGTTCAATTATGGGGTACAATGTTTCACGATTCCTTGGTTGGGCCTCTGAATGATACCCAATTAAAGGGACAACATTTTTTTTTTTTTGAGATATGCTCAATCCCACCAAAGAGCCAGTACTGAGTGGGTCGCCTACCAACGTTGAACTTGGCTTTCACCACGAATGTCTCATCTATTTCAACGATGATGCCCTCGCCACCAATAGGTTCTTGATTATCAAACCAAAAACTCGTCACTTCGGAGCAAAAACTCCGCCAGTCCACGCTAGTTTGCCTAGCAATACCTAAGTTCCTCATTGTAGAATAATGTGAAAAAGACCGATCTACAAACAAATTGATAAAACCCACCACTTGCCAAGCTTCTAAGTGAGTGTTTGATAAGAATGATCCTTTGTAGTGTGCAGCTGTAAACTGGCACCACCGTCTTTTTTTGGTCTTGTTGACGTAATAGGTGTAGTTGCAGCGCCAAAGTTTGTTGTCCTGTGTCAACTTACATTGCCTACCGCAGCGAGGGCAAATCACTTTTGTGGGGAGAACACCGTGGTTGGTTAGTAATTCGAGGCTTTTTTCATTGTCCTCGAATGTTTCTTTAATTACTCTATGGGGCACTGGAGCACATCCCTCACACACGGTAGCCATGACTCGAATGATCGGAGGTGTGGGATACAGGTAGGTCTGTGATTTGCTTAAAGGTACGTGACGTATGCTTTGTGGTTGGGTTCTGTAATTGGTTATCACGGTTGTAGGCGTGACTTAAGTAGCAATCGTGACTGTGATTGGCTCTATATTTCCGAAAAAGACCGCAAGAGGGGGTTATTTTTAGACTGAAAGGCAGGGAGAAGGAGCTCCGAAATCTTGTACTGTCAGTACGACAATGGCGACGGGCCCGTCTATGCGGAGGTAATACTAACTATTTACAGTAGTTAATAATTCGATATAATGCATTTGCGGCGCTACGGACATATATAGGAATGAAGTATGGTATATGACAACTCTAAAGTAGCCATAGAAATTTATGAGTATGCTGTGAAAGCGAAACTAGAATTAAACCAAACGGTAAAATTCTAGTTTCACGTACACAGCGACAAAAGGGAGGCGCCGTTGTAAAGGCATAGCTTCCCGACCAACTATGAAGATCAGGGAAATTGCTGGGTAAAAGACTTAATATAATGATAATAAACTACATTAACGACATTAGCCTAACCTAACAACCTTACCTAACCTAACCTAGTATTATGTAATAGCTATGGTGCCGCATATGGGGAGAAAATATATATTTTTTTACAGTAGGTATAATTCCTTATAATGCATTTCCGCCGCTTTGGACATATATAGGAATTAAGTATGGTATATGACAACTCTAAAGTAGCCATAGCAATTTATGAGTATGCTGTGAAAGCGAAACTAGAATTAAACCGCCTATTTTCCCTAATTAATTGTTTCTCATAACGCTGCAGTAGTGTCGTTTAAAATAACCATTTAATTTACTTACGGTTCGAGGTTGAATCCTTCACTAAACAAGTAAATCTGAAAGCAAAGTTGGTATTATTAGCTTTTTATTTGGTTTTTCTTTCTCTTTTTAATCTATAGACAATCATAATTTCTACTGTGGCAAAGTGTATAGTCACTAAAATAAATCCACGTGGTTAAGATTGATGTTATCAACGCAAGTTATTTACGAAACTCACTTGTGTTTTTTAAGAGGGATTGCCTCGTAACGCCCTCAACAAATGTATCCTTCTCCTGGCCAGCTTATCGTTGGAAAGCGAACGAGGTGTTTGTCGGGTGTAGCTGCAGTACAATATCCTGGACCGTGTTGTGTAGCAAGTCTCTACGATCACCTTTTACTATATAATTTAATTTAACACGTCTGAACGCTTTTAATCACTACAGCTGTTAATATTATCCACTATTATAAGCGTGTGATCCCGACGATCCCGTGGTAAGAACTGACGTTTTTCCTTTGTGCAGGCTAACTTCCAGATTTTAATGGTTCACTATTTCACGAACCAGTAATATTGTATATGAAGTTTCGGACTGATTCGTGATATTATTTTTGGTCAGTTACGGCATGAATTTTATGTGAATACCGTTTCCTTAATTTGGACCATTTCTTAATATTACGTTCGAGTATCTTTTTAGATGGCTCGAACTATAAACAATGTTATAAATATATACTATATAGAGCTACTGCTCTGAATAGGGATTTAGCCAAAATTACATCATGGTGAACTTTGGGGCATGAAACTTAATGCTAGTAAAACACACTCCATTATCATCAGCAGATCTCGTACCTTGGATCCTCCCCATCATTATCTACAAGTTTCTGGCGAGCAAATTGAGAATGTGGATACTCTGCGTTTGTTAGGAGTTACTCTTGATCCCAAACTTACTTTTGAAAAGCATATTCGTTCTTTCTCCTCTTCCATTTCCCAAGCAATTGGTCTGCTTCGCAAGGTTTATAAAACATTTGCTTGTGACGCCACAGTTATCAAGTCTTTTTATGCTTTTATTTTGCCACATTACGAGTACTGCTCACCTGTCTGGTTGTCAGCAGCTGACTGCCATCTCAAGTTGCTTGACAGGTCGCTAAATTCCATCAGTTTTATTCTACCTCATTTGTCTCTTGATCTGTGTCATCGACGTAAAGTTGGTGCCCTTAGTCTTTTATTTAAAGTTTTTAACAACCCTCAGCATCCCTTACATGGGGTTCTGCCTGGGCCCTATGTCCGGGCTCGTGCAACTAGATTCACAAGCAATCTTAATGATCTTGCCATGAGCCGTGTTAGTTTTTCTACTACACAGTTTTCACGGTGTTTTGTGCCGGCCATGGTTGACTTGTGGAATAAGTTGCCAAATGACCTAGTCAATTCAGCTCGTATCTCCATCTTTAAGTCTAGAGTTAATGCTTTTTTGCAGCATTAATTCTAATTTTTAAACTTATTTTATTCTATTTTATTGTATTATATTTATGCTTGATATCCTCCACTGCATATGTTATCTGTGTTTAATATGTGTATATGTACAGTACAGTATACAGTATATGTGTATATGTACAGTACAATGTACAGTATATGCTTTTATTTTTTCCTAAGTTGCCGTAGTCTCTCTCCAGTGCCTCCGGGTGTTTTGTGTGGATTGATCTTGATGGTGTTTTTGCACCCTGGTTGGAGACTTCGGCATCTCATATAATAATAATAATAATAATAATAATACTATGTAGTTACGTTCGAGTATCTTTGTAGATGGCTCGAACTATGTACAATATCATATTGATAATATATAGTTATACATAGACTACAGTAGATATGGGCTGGACACACAAATGAAACTTTTCAGTAAGGGACCCAAAATCGAAGAACGAATCCCCAAGTTCGAAACCGGGAAAATTTGATATTTTCGCGGTTTCGAGGTTCGAACTTGGGGGTTCGTTCTCCGATTTTGGGTCCCTTACTGCAAAGTTCCATTTTCGTGTCCAGTCCAGATCTACTGTAGTCTATGAGTTATATTATAATTATTGGAGAATATTCACACCAATGTTAATTACTGAAGTAATTTAAAGTATGGATAATATGCAAACATGATAGCTTGTGGGGCATATTTCCCACATAGGGGGTCATGGTAATTTCTTGGTATATATATTTATTCATTCATTCATTATATTATATAGACATCTATCAAGCCTTGAAACAGCAAAAAAAAAAAAAAAAAACGTAGACCCTAGGTTGTTTGTATTAGCTGAGTGACCATTTTGACCCTAGGTTGTTTTGTATTAGCTGAGTGACCATTTTGACCCTAGGTTGTTTTGTATTAGCTGAGTGATCATTTTGACCCTAGGTTGTTTTGTATTAGCTGAGTGACCATTTTGACCCTAGGTTGTTTTGTATTAGTTGAGTGATCATTTTGACCCTAGGTTGTTTTGTATTAGCTGAGTGACCATTTTGACCCTAGGTTGTTTTGTATTAGCTGAGTGACCATTTTGACCCTAGGTTGTTTGTATTAGCTGAGTGACCATTTTGACCCTAGGTTGTTTTGTATTAGCTGAGTGACCATTTTGACCCTAGGTTGTTTGTATTAGCTGAGTGACCATTTTGACCCTAGGTTGTTTGTATTAGCTGAGTGACCATTTTGACCCTAGGTTGTTTTGTATTAGCTGAGTGACCATTTTGACCCTAGGTTGTTTTGTATTAGCTGAGTGACCATTTTGACCCTAGGTTGTTTGTATTAGCTGAGTGACCATTTTGACCCTAGGTTGTTTGTATTAGCTGAGTGACCATTTTGACCCTAGGTTGTTTGTATTAGCTGAGTGACCATTTTGACCCTAGGTTGTTTTGTATTAGCTGAGTGACCATTTTGACCCTAGGTTGTTTTGTATTAGCTGAGTGACCATTTTGACCCTAGGTTGTTTTGTATTAGCTGAGTGACCACTTTGACCCTAGGTTGTTTGTATTAGCTGAGTGACCATTTTGACCCTAGGTTGTTTTGTATTAGCTGAGTGACCATTTTGACCCTAGGTTGTTTGTATTAGCTGAGTGACCATTTTGACCCTAGGTTGTTTGTATTAGCTGAGTGACCATTTTGACCCTAGGTTGTTTTGTATTAGCTGAGTGACCATTTTGACCCTAGGTTGTTTTGTATTAGCTGAGTGACCATTTTGACCCTAGGTTGTTTTGTATTAGCTGAGTGACCATTTTGACCCTAGGTTGTTTTGTATTAGCTGAGTGACCATTTTGACCCTAGGTTGTTTTGTATTAGTTGAGTGACCATTTTGCTTAACCCCGAAAGGAGTTGAAACAGGGGACCTATCCTCCCACCAAAAGCGGCTTTCTAGGGCCTTTCCTAGCTAATGTTGAGAAGATTGGGTTCTAGTCATGTGAGAGGAGGCTGTAGGCACCAGCCGAGCAGGGAAGAACTCTGTGGAGTGCTATACTGTAGGTGGCTGACAGGGGTACCTGGGACCCTGGTTCACCACTTGGCCTCTCCTACTGTTTTGTTCTGTGTCTCATTAAATCAGAAGGCAATTCCCAGTCCGCCTTCGAAAACATCATCTCTTTCTATCAATCCACTAAACTAGTATATTATACACTACACTATCCTAGGGGAAGGAAAACCCCCGGGGCACCCCAAAAAACCTCCCCTATGGGACCAGCGACCATAGGAGGCAAGTTATCTGGTTAGGTGGGTACCTATGCCCTCTCGGGAATAGGCTGAAAACCTGTTCATTCAACCGTACATTCAACGGTGAAGACTGTGAGTTCTCGTTCCAGTCTATGGAGAGAAACATGTGAAGCACCTTGCGATGCAACAAGCCCCCGATATCTTGCCTTCACAAGATGCACGGGGCCCGGTTGCCCACCTACGGCTCGAAGCAGCACCATATTTAGAGCTGCCTCGTCCCAGTGCTTCACTGTCTTACCCCCTAGACTCGGACACTCACTCTCACAACGCCACCTATTGAGCAATGAACTCACTAGGCATTGTCCCCCTGTAGCATATTTTGAATATGGGAATATTCATACAGTGCTATTTAATCAGAGAACAATGAGGGTATTTTGTTGGCGTTTCGGTGGGCTTCGTGGTAATGCACTGATACTAGGTATAGCACAAATTCCATCCCAATAATATCTTCCTATAGATACATCGGGATTCGAACGCGGCACCATTGGATTACCAGTCCAGTGGCATGACCACTCCACCTTGCTTGGCTTGGGGGAGCGGCTCTGCTGCTCCCCCCAGTCGAGCATGGATGCCAACTGTGATGAGTGTATGGTAAACCCCTCGGGACCCCTGCACTCCAATGGACGGCGGATCCGCAAGACCCGCTCCGAATTTATGGAGTGGTCGTGGCGGTGCCAAGGAGTTACTATCTCAAAGACACACTCCGGAATTTAACTTTTGGAGTTGTCTCCAGGTTGGATCCTGAAACATATTAACTCTCTCGGATGATAACCAACTACCTCACTTATCTGGGGAGCTGTGGCGGCTGGGGGTCAACATATAGGCCCTCTCTGAGGTGAGACGTCCTGGCTATGGCGAGATCAGCTGTGATGCTTATATATACTACTGGTCTGGCTGTAGCAATGGTGCTCGCCAAAGGGGGTGGCTGTTGCGATCTCTTCTACCCTGGCTTCCACAGTTATGGAGGTTACACCTTTTGATAAGCGTATGTTGCTGGTGAGGATGAAGCACTCATTGGGCTTCATCTCTCTTAATGCAGTGTATGCTCCTACCGAGATGAGTGACTTAAAAGAGAAAGAACTGTTCTACACCAAGCTTGACTATATTGCCACCCTCTGGACACCTGGAGAGAGAGAGAGCGTTACATAGATACTCGGACCACACAGACCTTGCAGTGTCTACTAGCTGGCCCAGCCTTAATACGACTAAACAGGGACAGTTTATAGTAGAATAGGACAGCAACATTTAAGGCTCTTTCCCCACCCTCCGCTCTCTCCGGCTAAAAAGCCGTACAGAGAGAGAGAGAGAGAGAGAGAGAGAGAGAGAGAGAGAGAGAGAGAGACATATCAAACAGTGTAATAGAGAAAAGGTTGAACAAATATAACCCCTTCTGTACCGGCGACGTCTTATTGTATACAATTGTGTACAGCTTTATTAAGAAGGATCTGTGGTAGTAAAAAGGGTTAATTAAGATAGTTCAAAGCCTTTTAACTGCTAGACATCCTTCCTTAACTGAATATAATTGATTAGTAGTGGCTATAATATAATTGATTAGTAGTGGCTATAATATAATAAAAAGGACATCGACAGTACAGAAGGGGTCAAGATGACATCATGTATATCATTAAGGGGCTAGTGGTTATGTTTTGGCCGATTTATATATATATATTTATTTATTATATAATTTCATCGCTAGACCTCCATCAAGCTTTAATAAAACATCTTCACGAATCGCTAGGTTAAGTTGCCCGGGCTTGACATCTACCAATAACATTTTGACAGTACGGGCTCTATCCACCGATCCTTTGATCAGCAGCCGATGCTCTACTGACTATGGCATGGTTTTGTTCATCCTCGATCTCTCTCTTTCTTCCAGACCCAAAACCTTTCCCAAATCTTACATCATTTTTGTTAATCTCGCCTTTCACCTCTCACTCCTTCCTTTCTCCCTTCTCTTTCGTCACCTCCCTCATATTTAGCCCCATTAATTTTAAGATTATAAGACTTTCACCTCATTTATTTGGCGATTTAAAGACCTTTCGCCCCATTGTTTTCAAATTTTAAGATCTTTCGTCCCATTTGTATGTCGATTTCTTTCTGACGAGCGATAGCAAGCCTGTAATTTATGAGGAAACGGCTCTCGATCGGGACATTTTGTTATCGAAAAATTTACCAATTTATCTCGAGGAGAGTCTCGGGGGTATTTATAAAATCTTGATGGAGGTCTACTGAGAAAACAAAAACAAAATAAAGTAAATAAATATATATTTAGGTCAGAAAACAAGCACTACCTCCTTAAGGGAACCCACCTCGCTTTGATTTCTCTTGCTCTCCCTCTCTCTTTGGCTTGCATCCATTTGGCCCCATTCAACCTACTGTTTTAAGATGTTTACCCCCATCCAGGTGTCAATATTTTCCTGGCGAGCGGTAGCGAGCCAGCATATATATATTTGTGTTTTGACTGCAAGCTAAATTTGTACATTTTTCGATAGAAAAATGTCTTCGGCGAAGCCGGGTTTATCCATTCAATGCTGGCTCGCTATCGCTCACAAGGAAGATATCGACACCTGGTTGGCGACAAACGTCTTAAAACAGTTGGCTGAATGGGGCCGAATGGATACAAACCAGGGAAAGAGAGAAAAGGAGAGAAAGATAAACAAAAGCCGGTGACCCCTTTTAAAGCATATAATTGTATTCATGCCTATAATATATTCCTCTCTCTCTCTCTCTCTCTCTCTCTCTCTCTCTCTCTCTCTCTCTCTCTTTCTTGCTTCCACATCCCAAGACTTTTCATTAATCTTGCATCATTGTCGTTTATTAAGGGGGGTGACCTGCTTTTTTATTCTTTTGTTTTTTCTCTCTTTCTCTGGCTTGTATCCATTCGGTCCCATTCAGCCTACTATTTTAAGACGTTTATCCCCATCCAGGTGTCAATTTCTTGACACCTGCTGTCAAAAACATTATTATAAATATGCTGGCTCGTTATCGCTCGCCAGGAAGACATCGACACCTGGATGGGGAAAAACGTCTAAAAACAGTAGGCTGAATGGGACCGAATGGATACAACCAAGACAGAGAAAAAAGCAGGTGGGCCCCCTTAAATTGCCTTTCCCCTCTCACTGCTTCCTACCAGTCTTCCTTCTATTTCTTCATCTTCTTTCTAAAATTACAGGCCCGCTATCTATCGCCAGGAAAACATCGACACCTAAATGGCACGAAAAGTCTTAAAGCTGATACAGAAATAGGGCGAAAGGTCGTTAAAATCGCCAAAGAAATGGGGAGGGGGGGGGGGGGGGGCGGGGGGACGTCTTAGAATCTCAAATTTAATGGCGCTAACAAAAATAATATGAGGGAAAAAAGGGGTCCGGAAAAAAACTCTTTAGTGAAAATCTCCTTTTAACCCCTAACCTTTTATTTCGGGATAGTTCTTGCATTTTATGTATGCATGCACTGTATGTATGTGCGTACGTAAGTATGTATGTGCGTATGTATATATGTGTATGTATGCCTGTATGTATGTATGTACTGTATGTATGTATGTATGTATGCAGTATATGGATGTATGTATGTATGTCTGTCTGTATGTACTGTATGTATGTATGTATGTATGTATGCAGTATATGTATGTATGTATGTATGTATGTATGTATGTATGCAGTATATGCATGTATGTAGGGGAGGTGTGGTGGAGTGGTCTTGCCACTGGCCTGGTAATCCAAAGGTCCCGGGTTCAAATCCCGATGTATCAATGGGAAGATATTATTGGGATGGAATTTGTGCTGTACCTAGTATCAGTGCATTACCACAAGCCCACCGAAACGTCAATAAAATACCCTCATTGTTCCCTGATTAAATAGCACTGTATGAATATTCCCATATTCAAAATATGCTATAGGGGTGCAATGCCTGGTGAGTTATCTGCTCAACAGGTGGCGTTGTGTGTGTGTAAGTGTGAGAGTCGAGTGTAGGGAGTGAGACAGTGAAGCACGGGAACGAGGTGGCTTCAGAGATGGGGTCGTTTCGGGTCATGAGTGAGCACCGTGCCTCATGTGAAGGCAAGATGGCAGGTGCTCGTTGTACTCTACGTGCTTCACATGTCTCACTCCCTAGACTGGAACAAGACCTCACGGGCTTCACTGTTCATTGTAAAGCGGTGAATGTTAAGGCTCTCAGCCTATGCCCGAGAGGAAGTAAGTTGGAATATAGAAAAAAAAAAAAAAAAAAAAAAAAAATGTCTGTCTGTCTGTGTGTATGTATATATACATATATGTATGTATGCATGTATATATGTATAAGGAAAGGCTGTGGGAGGGAAGGTATGAATCTTTAATGTTGGTCAGGTAGAACAAGTTTAAGAGGGGATGAGGGTATTTATTTGATCATTTATATATGTTTATATTATTTTGTTTTTGTTTTTAGTTTCCTCCCTAGACCTCCATCAAACTTTAAAGAAACACGCCCGAAGACCCTCCTTCATGATCAATTTGTAAATGATTCGATAGCAAAATTTCCCGGCCGAAAGCCGGTTTCTCTGAAACTACAGGTTGGCTATCGCTCGCGAGGAAAAACTCAATACGTAAATGACACGAAAAGTCTAAACATTAACAACAGAAACTGGGTGAATGGTCTTATTATCGCCAAACTAATGGGCCGAACGTCTTAAAATCTTAAAACTAATGGGGCTAAACATGATGAAGAAGGGGGACCAGAAAAACGCCCCACCTCCCCTTAAAAGCATCTACACCCATCTTACCTGTTATTAGATGATTTTATTCAGATTAAAAAGGGCCTCCAATAATTACCAGGTTTCGAACTACCTTACTTAGCCCTTTTTAATAACACAGATCCTTCTTAAACTGCACACAATTGCTTAAATATAGATAGAATTAAATTAATAAGATGTTGTCAGTACAGAAAGGATTAATAAACGTTATCTAGCCTTAGTTAGTTAAAATAGGACTTCAGAGGATATCAACCCTTCAGGATTATTAAACCAGCACACTGTAAGTCAAGAATAGTTGGTTAGTTAAAATAGGTCTTCAGAGGCTATCAACCATTCTGGATTATTAAACCAGCACACTGTAAGTCAAGAATAGTTGGTTAGTTAAAATAGGTCTTCAGAGGCTATCAACCATTCTGGATTATTTAGCCAGCACACTGTAAGTCAAGAATAGCGTCAGGACTGGAGCCCCTTTTCCAGAACTCCAGTACCCTTGTTCTCTACACCCCCCCCCCCCCCCCCCCCTCTTACCCTGAGGCCTGTATAGTCCTTTGCCTGTTTGTTACATAAGTTCTCATTACATCATCACTCTTGGTCTCTCTCTCTCTCTCTCTCTCTCTCTCTCTCTCTCTCTCTCTCTCTCTCTCTCTCTCTCTCTCTCTCTCTCTCTCTCTCTCTCTCTCTCTCCGTACAGAACCTACATCCGGGTATTACATCGTTATTAATCTATTTATTTCCGGTATATACAGTATATATTTGTTTATTTCCGGTATATACAGTATATATTTGTTTATTTCCGGTATATACAGTATATATTTGTTTATTTCCGGTATATACAGTATATATTTGTTTATTTCCGGTATATACAGTATATATTTGTTTTAATTTGCTCCTTAGACCTTTATCAAACTTATGAAAACACATCTCAAAGACACTCCATCGAGATAAATTTGTATTTTCGGTAGAATAATGTCCCTGTCGAAGGCCGGTTCCTTCTAAATTACAGGCTCGCTATCGCTCGTCAGAACATAATTGAAACCTAAATCACACGAAAGGTTTTGATAATGACAAAGAAATGGGCGAAAGTCTTAAAATTTGAAAACTGATGAAGCTAAACATGAAGGAGAAGGGGGCTGAGAATAGAACAAATACTCCCTCTTAAGGGGATATGGGCCCTTTTTCTGGACCCTTTTCTCCCTCGTGTTTAGCCCCATTAGTTTTCAGATGTTAAGATGTTTGCCCCATTAGTTAGTCGATTTTAAGACTTTAATTCGCCCAATTTCTTCTTCAATATTTAGACCTTTCGTGTTATTTATGTGTCGATGTTTTCCCTGGCGAACGATAGTGAGCCTGTAATGTTGGAAAAACCGGCCTTCGGCCGGCAAATTTTTCTACCGAAAAATTAAAAAACTAATCTAGAAAGGGGATCTAATGGATATTCTTTTAAATTTGATGGAGGTCTAGGGAGGAAACTAGACAACTAATGAATACATGCAAAAATCGCCCAAAAAGTGAACCATCTCCCCTTAAGTACCATTCTAATCGGTATTTACATAATAATTGTATAGATATTTTGTTATTACATTATATTGAGGTTTTCCCTTCGCATACACTCTTCAGTAGAACCTTATTGTATCCCCTAATTCTGTACCGGTGACATCTGTTGTATTATATTCTGGGAACTACTAGACGATTTTCTTGAGCTGGGGAAGGATGTGTACCAATTCCAAGGCAACAGACTATCTATAAAGAGTGATAGAGGACCAATATCAAGGTACACTCGGACACCATAGTCTCTATCCCACCCAGGAGAATTCGTGAACCCCTTAAGTTTCTCTCTGTACAATTATAGCCATCTAGATTGATTTTTGGATATAACTTGCTTTTCAATATATAGTATATATAGTTGTGTAGTTGATTTATAGAACATTCTATTCATATATTGGTTTCCAGAGATATACTTTCACAAATTAAAATAGGTGACGTCCACGAATTTGCATGAGTGGGCTAGAGACTATGGTATCCGAGTGTACATTAGAGGTTGCTCAGGTGTGTTGGAAAGAAGTGGGGTGTGATTCTTAACACCTTCTGTACCGGTGACGTCCTTTTAACTATATTCTGGCTACTATTAGACGATTTTTTCAGTTTCAAAAGGGCTTTCAGCTATTAACAGGCTTCGAACTATCTCACTTAACCCTTTTTACTACCACAAATCCTTCTTAAACTGCATAAAATAGTCTAAATAAAGCTAGATTAAAATTGAAAAGACATCGCCGGTACAGAAGGGGTTAAAACCTTTTGTACCGCTGACGTCCTTTTAACTATAGTCTGGCTACTATTAGACGATTTTCTTCAGTTTATATAGGGCTTTCAGCTATTAACAGGTCTTCAACTCTCTCACTTAACCCTTATAACTACCGCACATCCTTCTGAAACTACACGAATAATAATAGCTAGATATATACATAGCTAGCATAAAATCAAAATAAACATTGTCGGTATAGAAAGGGTTAAGTGAAGTGGAATGAATAGGAGGTGTTTGTGAGACTTAGCTGGATTACTCTCTGTGTAGGTGAGACACAGCCTCCTCCTACAATTCTCACCCCCCCCTGTCTCTTCTACACACACACGCACACACACACATATATTATATATATTATTATATATACACACACACACACTCATGTTCACATACACACACACACACATGGACACATAAAATTATAGACACATAAGCATATACAGATGAACAGGTAATGTAGTCCATTATAGACACACAAGCATATACAGATGAACAGGTAATGTAGTCCATTATAGACACATAAACATATACAGATGAACAGGTAATGTAGTCCATTATAGACACATAAGCATATACAGATGAACAGGTAATGTAGTCCATTATAGACACATAAACATATACAGATGAACAGGTAATGTAGTCCATTATAGACACATAAGCATATACAGATGAACAGGTAATGTAGTCCATTATATACACATAAGCATATACAGATGAACAGGTAATGTAGTCCATTATATACACATAAACATATACAGATGAACAGGTAATGTAGTCCATTATAGACACACAAGCATATACAGATGAACAGGTAATGTAGTCCATTATAGACACACAAGCATATACAGATGAACAGGTAATGTAGTCCATTATAGACACATAAGCATATACAGATGAACAGGTAATGTAGTCCATTATAGACACATAAGCATATACAGATGAACAGGTAATGTAGTCCATTATAACCATAAGCATATACAGATGAACAGGTAATGTAGTCCATTATAGACACATAAGCATATACAGATGAACAGGTAATGTAGTCCATTATAGACACAAACAGGTAATGTAGTCCATTATAGACATATACAGATGAACAGGTAATGTAGTCCATTATAGACACATAAGCATATACAGATGAACTGGTAATGTAGTCCATTCGTTATAGGTAAGCCAAAAGTCACACTCTTAACCGCTATAACCCCAAAACGGCTAGATAAGTCGAGTTGATATGTCTACAATTTGGGAAGGGTCAGCCAGGAAATATGTGTGGATATTTACAGCCCATTTGCTCTAGCCCTCTATTAGTTACCGAGGTTAGGGGTCAGGATTTCTAGCCTACCTCTAATGAATGGACTATAGTGTGTACGGTGGCGTTAATAAGTCATGTCTCAGCTGTCCTTACGTTTGGCTCGCTCTGTGTCTGTCAGATGTTGAATAGGGTGGGTAAGTGTAGAAACATGTTTAGATAGCTCACTCCAAAAGAAGAACTCATGTGTAAATATTGCTGAATCCAAGTATTAATCAAAACATAGTTGGTGCCGAGACTTCACTTATTAGGTCGACTGTACAGTTAGTTAAGATGAGACTGCCCTTGGGTGTCTTGTGGGTTGTGTCTTGTGGGGATGATTGTGGGGAGGATAACAAGAGGCCCCACTCCAATACATTAGTGAGTATGTTGTGGGGGTAATGATGGGGTAATGATCGTGGGGAAGGTGGGGGAGGGTAACAAGGGGCCCCACATCAATACATTAGTGGGTGTGTTGTGGGTTGTGGGGGTAATGAAGGTGGGGAAGGGTAACAATGGGCCCCATGCCAATATATTAGAGGGTGTGTTGTGAGTTGTGGGGGTAATGATGGTGGGGAAGGTGGGGGCGGGTAACAATTAAGGGGTCCCACACCAATACATTAGTGGGTGTGCTGTGGGGTCTGTGTTGTGGGGGTAATGATGGTGGAGAAGGTAGGGGAGGATAACAAGGGGCCCCACACCAATACATTAGTGGGTGTGTTGTGGGGGTAATGATGGTGGGGAAGGTGGGGGAGGATAACAAGGGGCCCCACACCAATACATTAGTGGGTGTGCTGTGGGGTGTGTGTTGTGGGGGTAATGATGGTGGGGAAGGTGGGGGAGGATATCAAGGGGCCCCACACCAATACATTAGTGGCAGCTGTAGGCTATCCAAGTCTATTATAGACTTTAAGGGAAGGTATAGGCTTTTCATGGAACCCTTTCTCTTTCACGTTTAGCCCCATTTATTTTTAGAATTTATGACGTTCGCCTCATTAGTGTGGTGATTTTAAATACTTTCGCCCCATTTGTTTTCTATTTCAAGACTTTTCGTGCAATTTAGGTGTCGATTAATTCCTAGCGAGCGATAGCGAGCCTGTAATTAAGGAGGAACCGGCCCTCGGTCAGGACATTATTTTATCGAAACATTTACACATTTATCTTGAAAGGGGGTCTAGGAAGGTGTATGTTTAAGCTTGATGGAGGTCTCGCGAGGAAACTTAAAAATATACTAATGAATAATTAGATAAACCAAAAAGCAAGCACTACTTCTTTGAGTGAGATAGTTTTGAGCCTTCCCATTGCTGGACGCCCTTTGTAAACTGAATAAAATCGTCTAATAGTTTCTAGATTATAATGAAAAAGACGTCGCCGGTACAAAAAGGGTTGCTATCCTCTGCCTCAGAGTCTTTTGATATTCTAACTATTCCTTGTAACTCTCTCTCTCTCTCTCTCTCTCATCACTTTCCCTCTCGGAACCTCCAGGCGTTGACCCTTCCATGCTCCTACTCTCTCTCTCTCTCTCTCTGGTATTGTTGCAGCCTTAGTTTCTCAGGTGTAATATAAAGATTGGACACATATATATTGTATATTATGGGCATATGTTTCAGTAATAGTGTGCCGGTTTAGTGTCTTGGCTCTGATGTGAGAACCGACTGTGAGAATCTAACCTTACAAAATGTTCCAACTATAAACAATCAAGTGGACAATTTATATATACACTATATATATATATATATATATATATGTATATATATATATATATATACATTATCCACTTGATTGTTTATATTTGGATAATTTTGTAGGGCTAGGTTTTGACTGTCGGTGGTAGTGGTGGTAGTAGTAGTAGTTGTGGTGGTAGTAGTAGTTGTGGTAGTAGTAGATTCAGATTTCAGATTCAGACTCAGATTATTTTATTTTCATTAAGTATACAATGGCTGTTCATACAATAGAATAATTTTAAACAAATTACATAATACATAGACACTTAGACTATCTCCCCGGAATGGACCGCAGGATCTTTGAGTACTAACCATTCCCTGTACTCCTAGAGATTCAGATTCAGATTCTGATTATTTTCTTCTGTTAAATATACAATGTCTGTTCATACATGCATAACACATAATACATTAACAGTGTCGTTAAGAGTTTACAGATAAATAACTCCTACCAGAAGTGTATTAAACATATATAAAATAGATACAAAATATATTACAAATATATAGAACGTGATCAGTTCTCACTCTGTATGATCTTCTAAACTGTGTGTGTGAGAGAGAGAGAGAGAGAGAGAGAGAGAGAGATAGAGAGCGTTAGTGATATAAAACTTTGTAGTCTTAGGATTTTTATAGAATGCATTTAGAAACTACCGTTACAGTGAGAGTAAGAGTGAGAGTGAAAGTGAGAATATTTGGTGGGCCAGGTGGGCAGGTTAACCCTTTAAAGAGGTGTGACAAGTGGGGGGATTGGCTGTGAGTGAAAGTCGGGAGAGAGAGAGAGAGAGAGAGGGAGAGGTGTGAGGGGATGATGGGAGTAGCTGCAAGGGTGAAGATAGTAGTAGTGGTAGTGATGGTTCTGGTAAGTATAAGGGTGATGGTAGTAGGTAGGAGGGTGAAGGTAATAGTTAGAATATTAAAAGTAGTAGAAGTAGTAGTAGTAGTAGGGATGATGGGGGTAGGTACGAGGGTAGAAGGTAGTGGTAATGGTATACAGTAGGTACAAGGTTGATGGTGGTATATAGTGGTGATGATGGTATAGGTAGAAAGGTCAACCAGAGAGAACAACAGGATACACCCTCCCTACTCACCCTTCACCCATACCGCCTAGGGTGATGGGTTAAGGTGTGGGTTCAATGGGTCGGAGAAAAAAGTGATGGCATAACCCCTTCTGTACCGGCAACGTCTTCCTAAGGGGGATGGTTAATTTTTTGACCGATTTTTTTATTTATTTATTATTATTTTTAGTTTCCTCCCTAGATCTCCATCAATTAAAAAAAAAAAAAATCTGGATCCCCAATCAAGATATATTTGTAAATATTTCTGTAGAAACAAAATTCCCGGCCGAATGCCAGTTCCTTTTAAATTACAGGCTTGCTATCACTCGCCAGGATAAAATCAACACCTAAATGACACGAACAGTCTAAATATTGACAAAGAAATGGGACGAAAGGTGAAAACATCGCCAAACTAATTGAGCGAGTAGCCCTTTTATTGCTAGAGGGTGGGGTAAACGTCTTAAAATCTCATAGATAATGGGACTAAGCATGAGGGAGAAGGGGGGGTCCAGAAAAAACAAATACCTCCCTGTAATGGGCTGAACAGTTAAATACGTTGAGTTTTGCTGCCAATCACATCAACACTAATTGAATATATATATATATATATATATATATATATATATATATATATATATATAGTGTATCTGTATATATACATATATGTATATATGTAATATATATATACAGTATATATACAGTATATGTCTATACGTAAGGTACGTGGTACCCGTCTTGCAACACAATCCCATCCCTACTCTGTGCAACTCTCCAACCCAAGAGTGAAACGTTACTCTGTCTTTTTTCTATTCAACAGCTGAGCTTTGGAACTGGCTCCTAGAATCAGTCTTTCCCTCCTCTTATGACTTAAATTGCTTCAAACTAAGTGTGTCCAGGTATTTTGGCTCGAACGTCCCTTGATTTTGGCCCTGTCACTCTTTCATTTATGGGGAAGGCACTCGCTACAGCCAGTTCTGCCTTTTGTCTCCTTCACTCACATAGACAAAAAAAACAAAAAACAAAAAAAAATATATATATATAATATATATATACATATATACCGGTATATATATATATATACCGGTATATATATATATATATATATATAAATATATATATATATATATATATATATATAATGATATGAGAGAGAGAGAGAGAGAGAGAGAGAGAGAGAGAGAGAGAGAGAGAGAGAGAGAGAGAGAGAGAGAGAGAGAGAGAGAGCGGGAGTCAGAAAGCAAGAGTGAGAGAGCGAGATAATGTTTAGTAAGGCCAGCAAGGAAACGCACGCACACACACACACACACACACAAATGCTGGTTGACCTCGATGGTAGGACCTCTTTTTGTGGGATAATACCGGTTTGGTGTGAGAGGGATCTGCCTCAGTGGACCCTGCCTGGCCACTCACTCTCTCACTATGGTCCCGAGGCTGAAGATGGACCAACTTGATCCCCTTAGTGCGTTGGAGGCTAGCAACAACTATTACGAAATGGGGAGATGGTTGTTTTTTCTGGACACCCTTCTCCCTCATGAATAGCCCTATTAGTTTGGCGATTTTAAGGCATTGTATTGCATTGTATGGAGACATTTTAAGGCATTGTATTGCATTGTATGGAGACATTTTAAGGCATTGTATTGCATTGTATGGAGAAATCTGGCTTCGCCGGAGATTTTTTTCTTCTATCGAAAAATGTACAAATTTAGCATGCTGTCAAAAACAAATATATATATAAGCTGGCTTGCTACCGCTCGTCAGGAAAATATTAACTCCTGGAGGGGGGTAAACGTCTTAAAGAAGTAGGCTGAATGGGGCCGAATGAATACAAGCCAAAGAGAAAGGGAGAGAAAAAAGAAAAAAAAGCGAGGTGGGCCCCCTTAATAGAGACAACAAATAATGGACTCGCCGTTCGTTTAAGGGGAGATGGGTAATTTTTCTGGTCCCCCTTCTTCCCCATGTTTACCACCAATTGTTTTCAGAATTAAAGACGTTCGGCCCGTTAATTTGGCGATTTTGAGACCTTTCGCTCCATGTATTTGTCAATATTAAGACTTTTCATGTCATTTAGGTGCTGATTTTTTCCTGGCGAGCGATAGCGAGCCTGTATTTATGAGGAACCAGCCTTCGGTTGGAAATTTTGTTTTTATCGAAAAATGTACAAATTAATCGTGAAGGAGGGTCCGGGGAGAGGAGCGGGGTGGGGGGGGGGGGTCTTAAACTTGATGGAGGTTTAGGGGGAAAACTAAAAACACAAACACAAAAATAATAAAATGATACATATAAATACGGCCACCCCCCCCCCCCCCCCATCCCCTCTTAACACCCTGATCTGAATAATTGAAGGTCATGTGTGGGGAACGGAATGGTGGAAGGCTGTTAAGGGGATCCAGACTGTTTTTCTGGACCCCCTTCTCCCTCATGTTTAGCCCCACTAGTTTTGAGATTATAAGACGTTCGGCTCATTAGTTTGGCGATTTTAACACCTTTCGCCCCATATCGTTGTCAATTTCAAGACCTTTCGTGCCATTTATGTGTCGATTATTTCCTGGCGGACGATAGCGAGCCTGTAATTTTAAGAGAACCGGCCTTTGGCCGGGAAATTTTTCTACCGAAAAATTTACAAATTTATCTTGAAGGGGGGGTCTAGGGGGTGTTTTTCTAAGCTTGATGGAGGTCTAGGGAGGAAACTAAAAAATACATGAATAAATGAATTAATAGACCAAACAAACGGTCAGTCTCCCCTTAAAAGCTCCCAATGCCAGCACTCCTCCTCAAGGTCCACCAGTGTCATCTTCATTACCATTGTCCACCACCCCACTGTCCTCTACCTAGCCTGGCCTTGGTCGTACTCTTATGGCACGAATGATCTTAAAATTGACAACGAAATTGGGCGAAAGGTCTTACAATTGAAAACGAAAAGGGGCGAAATGTCTTAAAATTGACAACGAAATGGGGCGAAATGTATTACAATTTGACAACAAAATTGGGCGAAAGGTCTTGCAGTTGACAACAAAATGGGGCGAAACGTCTTAAAATTGAAAACAAATGGGCGGAACGTTATACAATCTCACAGGTTAGGTAGTTTCAGTTCCAAGCAGCCTTGTAAGGATCTGTTGTTACTTGCTGTTCTTTGTGGAGCAGCAAGTAGATGTAGAAAGTTAAGGCTAAGGTAGTTTATTTCTGGACCTTCTCCCTTGTGTTTAGCCCCATCAGTTTTGAAATTGGAAGACGTTTGGCTCATTAGTTTGGCGATTGTAACGTCTTTCGCCCCATGCCGCTGTCAATCTTAATCCCTTCTGTACCGGCGCCGTCCTTTTAACTAATTTTCTGGCTACTATTAGACGATTTTGTGCAGTTTAAATAGGACCTCCAACAACTAACAGTCTTCGAACTATCTCACTTAACACTTTTTACTACCACAAATTCTTCGTAAATACAACTTATATATAATTAAAAAGATGTCGCGGGTACAGAAGGGGTTAAGACTTTTAGGTGTCGATTTTTTTCCTGGCAAGCGATAGCGAACCTGTAACTCTACTACAAACTCCTTTGAAAGAGAAAGAGTGAGAGACAATATATACAGTATATATATATATATATTCTATCCATTTCTCCTTTCTCAGAAATCTTCATCTTAGGAGATTTCAACGTTCACCACCGCCAATGGCCCTCCTCTCACAATCACACTACTGATCCACCTGGTGAACAAGCCAACGTCTTTTCTATCATAAATTACCTAGAGCAGTTAGTTCAGCAACCCACCCGTATCCCGGATCGCATCGGAGATCGGCCCAACATTCTTGACTTGTTTCTAACTTCTAACCCTTCTTCTTATACTGTCGATCTTTTCTCTCCTTTGGGCTCCTCCGACCATAAACTTATCTCTGTCACCTGTCCTATCTCTCCAGTAAGGCCACCCGATCCTCCTAGCCAGCGGCGCTTGTGGCACTTTGGCGCTGCCGACTGGGAGGCTCTCCGGCAGTACTTCTTTGATTTCCCATGGAATAATTTCTGCTTCCGTGGCCAGGGACCCTCGGAGAGTGCTGAACGCATTACCGAGGTAATCCTATCGGGCATTGAAACATACATTCCATTCTCTTTCTCTCAGACTAATGCTAAAAAATCTTGGTTTACTCACGCCTATTCTACTGCTGTCCGCAATAAGGAGGAAGTATTCAAACGGTACCGTCGCCTTAAAACTCAAGACTCTCATTCTTCCTATGTTTCTGCCCGGAATCAAGCCAAATCTGTTCTTCGACTTGCCAAACACTCTTTCATCAATAATAAATGCACTGAACTATCCAACTCTAGCTCTTTCCAAGCTTTCTGGCATCTAGCCAAAAACCTCTCCAACAATTTCTCTTCCTCGTCTTTCCCTCCCCTTTCCCACTCTGATGGTACAACCATCACTTCTTCCTCTGACAAAGCTAAACTCTTCGGTCAAACATTTGCTAGAAACTCCACCTTGGATGATTCCGGTGCTATTCCTCCCTCTCCACCCTCCTCTCTCTTACTTATGCCTAATATCCTAATCTCTTCTAAAGATGTACTTTCTACCCTCTCTGGGCTTAACACTAATAAGGCGTACGGTCCGGACGGTGTTCCTCCTGTTGTTCTCAAAACCTGTGCTTCCGTGCTGACTCCCTGCCTACGAAAACTCTTTCGTCTCTGTCTATCCTCTAACGTCTTCCCTTCATGCTGGAAGTTTGCTCACATTCAACCTGTCCCAAAGAAGGGTGACCGCTCTCAACCCTCCAACTATCGTCCAATTGCTCTCATCTCTTGTCTTTCTAAAGTTTTTGAAACTATTCTTGCTTCCAAATTTCTTAAGCATTTCTCTTCTCATAATCTGCTCTCAGATCGCCAGTATGGCTTCCTTAAGGGTCGCTCTACTGGTGATCTTCTTTCATATCTTACTAACTCTTGGTCATCCTCCTTTCGGGACTTCGGTGAGACTTTTTCTATTGCACTAGACATATCGAAAGCTTTCGATAGAGTCTGGCACAAATCTTTAATTTCTAAACTACCCTTCTTCGGTTTCTATCCCTCCATCTGTGCCTTTGTCTCTAATTTCCTTTCCGGCCGTTCCATAGCCACGGTTGTGGACGGCCATTGTTCACTTCTTCACCCTATAAACTCTGGTGTTCCTCAAGGCTCTGTCCTATCCCCTATTCTCTTTCTAATTTTTATAAATGATCTCCTTAACTGTACCTTAATTCCCATCCATTCATACGCAGACGACTCAACCTTACACTACTCCATTAGTTTTTCAGAACGCCTCAGCCAGCAATCCCTTAACGACAAATGTAATGAAGCCATAGAACTCTTAAATTCTGATCTAAATACTATCTCCAATTGGGGCAGAGAAAACCTTGTTACCTTTAATGCTTCCAAAACCCAATTTCTCCATCTATCTACCCGTCAGGATCTCCCAGCGGACTATCCCTTATTCTTCAACAATACAAAAATCAACCCTTCATCTTCTCTCAATATTCTTGGTGTCTCTTTTTCTTCTGCTCTCATTTGGAAGGACCATATAACCAGTCTTGCTAAGGCAGCCTCCCAGAAGCTGGGTGTGCTCAACCACCTTAGGGGGTTCTTTTCCCCAGCACAGCTTCTTGCTCTGTACAGGGGCAGAGTGCATCCTTGAATTGAGTATTGTTCACATGTGTGGGGAAGTTCCTCTCACACCGCTCTCCTAGACAAAGTTGAAAGGAAGGCCTTTCGTATCATTAACTCCCGTCCACTCACCAACTCTCTGCAATCTCTCTCTCTCCGCCGCAAGGTTGCATCTCTCTCGCTATTCTATCGCTACTATAATAATCAGTGTTCCTCAGAGCTTTCCCAGTGCATACCACATCTTTTACGTAGGGCACGTGGTACCCGTCTTGCAACTCAATCCCACCCCTACTCTGTGCAACTCTCTAACCCAAGAGTGAAACGTTGCTCTCAAACTTTGTTCTACTCAACAGCTGAGCTCTTGAACTCTCTCCCAGAATCAGTCTTTCCCTCTTCCTATGACTTAAATTGCTTCAAACTCTGTGTGTCCAGGCATTTTGGCTCGATAGTCCCTTGATTTTGGCCCTGTCACTCTTTCAACTATGGGGGAGGCACTCGCTATAGGCAATTCTGCCTTTTGCCTCCCTCTATCACATAGAAAAAATAAAATAAAAAATATTATTTTTTTTTCTGGATGAGGGAGACAAAAGGCAAAACTGCCTGTGACAAGTGCCTCCCTCAGAGTTGAAAGAGTCGGGGTGGGATTGTGTTGCAAGACAGGTACTATGTACCCTACGTAGAGGATGGGGGTATACACTGAGAGAGCTCTGAGGAACCCTGCTTATTGTAGTAGCGGTAGAATTGCAAGAGAGATGCAACATTTTGGAGATGAGACAGAGTTTGCAGAGAGTCGGTGAGTGGACGCGAGTTAATGATACGAAAGACTATCCTTTCAGGGACGCACTGTGTCCCTGTACAGAGCAAGAAGCTGTGCAGGGGTAAAGAACCCCTTGAGGCGGTTGAGCACACCCAGGTTCTGGGAGGCCGCCTTAGCAAGACTGGTAATATGGTCCTTCCACGAGAGAGCAGAAGAAAAAGAGACACCGAGAATACTGAGAGAAGATGAAGGGTTGATTTTTGTATTTTTGAAGTATAGGGGATAGTCCTCTGGGAGTTCACGACAGGTAGCTAGATGGAGAATTTGGGTTTAGGAAACAAAGTAACCCTTTGAAGCTCTGACGCGTTTTAGCAGTTTATTTCGGCTATCACTAGACGATTTTATGCAGCTTAGGAAGTGTATGTGGCTATTAAAAGGGTAAATACTATCTCAATCAACCCTTTGAATTCCATATACCGTTACTAATCTGAATCAAATCGTCTAATAGTAGCCAGAAACAGAACAGAAACGCGTATTGGAAGGGTTAAAGGCAACATGGTTTTCTCTGCCCCAATTGGAAATAGTAGTTAGATCAGAAGATAGGTGTTGTATGGCTTCATTATCTTTGTTTTCGAGGGATTGCTGGCTGGGGCATTCTGGAAAATTAATTGAATTGTGTAAGGTAGCGTCGTCTGCATTTTAATGGATAACTCCTATCCATTAAAATGCACATTAAAAGGTGCAGTTCAGAAGATCATTTATGAAAATTAGAAAGAGAATGGGAGATAGGACAGAACCCTGTAGAAATTCGGAAGTATGAATAGTTTTAAAAAGTTTAGAGATACATGAGATGAGAGCAATTGGACGATAGTTGGAGGGTTGAGAGCAGTCACCCTTCTTTGGTACAGGTTGAATGAGAGCAAACTTTCAGCAAGAAGGGAAGATGTTAGAGGAGAGACAGAGACAAAAGAGTTTGCCTAGACAGGGAGTCAGCATGGAAGCACAATTGTATAGTCCAACAGGAGGAACACCATCCGGACCATACGTCTTCTTAGTATTAAGTCCAGAGAGGGTAGAAAGTACATCTTTACAAGAGATTACGATATTAGGCATAAGTAGGAGAGAGGAGGGTGGAGAGAGAGGAATAGCTTCGGAATCATCCAAGGTGGAGTTTCTAGCAAAAGTTTGAGTGAAGAGTTCAGCTTTGTCAGAGGGAGAAGTGCTGGTTGTGACATCAGAGTGGAAAAGGGGAGGGAAAGATGAGGAAGACATTTTTTTGGAGAGGTTTTTGGCTAGAAGCCAGAAAGCTTGGGAAGAGCTAGAGTTGGAGAGTTCAGTGTATTTATTATTGATGCAAGAGTGTTTGGCAAGACGAAGAACAGATTTGGCTTGATTCCGGGCAGAAACATCGGAAGAATGAGATTTTAGAGTTTTAAGGCGTCGGTACCATTTGAATGCTTCCTCCTTATTGCGGACAGCAGTAGAACAAGCATGAGTAAGCCAAAACAAAATGCATTAGTCTGAGAGAAATAAAATGGAATGTATGCCTCCATGCCTGATTGGATTGCATTCAAAACTTTCGTATTTTGCAAAGGTCGATAGTAAGAGTGACAGGCCGAGGTCCAGATCATTTTGAGGGGTCGTCATGGAAGGTTGGGCGGGTGTAGGAGCATTTATGGTCTCCCCCCCCCCCCCCTCCCCCACCTGAGGACTCTGAGGCTGGGCTATTGTTCATCAATACAACATTTAATTGTGGAAGAAGGAAGTGTTGTGTGCATAGTGAAAAAGATAGGAGGAGGAGGTGTTTGTGAGAGCGAGCAGGATTACTCTCAGTCTAAGTGAGGTACAACACAAAACATTAAGAGAGGCCAAGCAAATGAAGCAAGACTTCCAGCGACTCCTTATCAAATGCCTATAGCCTCTCCTGGGTCTAGCCATGTTAGATTGGTGCCTACAATCTCCATCTGGGATATATATATATATATATATATATATATATATATATATATATATATATATATATATATATAGAGAGAGAGAGAGAGAGAGAGAGAGTATACAGATATATGTCAGGTTTATAGATCAAGGCCAGAGCAACACGTATGGATCAAGGGCAAGGCTGGACGTTGAACTGTAACTTGTAAATCTTCATTTTAGGAAGGGATGAGTCGTATTTCTGGTCCCCCTTCTTCCTCATGTTTAGCCCCATTAATTTTCAGATTGTATGATGTTCGCCCCATTAGTTTGTCATCATTATAACCATTCGTCCCATTTCTATATCAATATCAAGACCCTTCGTGCCATTTAGGTGTCGATGTTTTCCAGGCAAGCGATAGCGAGCCTGTAATTTAGTAGGAACCGGCCTTCACAAATTTGTCTTGAAAGGGGGTCTTGGGGGTATTTTTAAAAAACTTGCTAGAGGTCTAGGAAACAAACTAGAACAAAATAGAATAACCTCGTAACTGTTGACATTCATACCTTAACCCCTCCTGTACCCACGACGTCTTTCTAGTTTTATTCCAGCTGTATTTAGACGATTTTGTGCAGATTATAAAGGATCTGTGGTAGTAAAAAATTGTTAAATGAGGTAGTTCGAAGCCTGTTAATTGATGGAGGCCCTTTTTAAACCGAGTCAAATCGTCTAATAGTTGCCAGAATATAATGAAAAGGACGTCACCGGTATCGAATGGGTTAAGGGGGTCATTTTCTGGTCTATGTGTTTATTCATTCATTTACTTTTTAGATTCTTCGCTTGACATCTATCAAGTTTAAAAAAATAAATAAAAAGAAATAAAATAAAACTCCGTAGACCTGTAGGCTGTTTTGTATTAGCTGAGTGACCATTTTAATGGGTGGGTGCCCAATTCTGAAAGGGGTTGAACTAGGGGAGCTATCCCCCCGCCAAAGGAGGTTTTCTAGGGCCTTTCCTAGCTGATGTTGAGAGGATTTGGTTATTTTCATGTGGGAGGAGGCTGTAGGCACCAAAGAGCGGGAAAGAACTCCGTGGAGTGATATAGGTCGCTGACAAGGGTAACTGGGACTCTGGTTCACAACTTGGCCTCCTCTACTGTTTCTGTCTCATGAACACAGAAGGCAATTCCCAGTCCGCCTTCGAAAACATCACCTCTTTCTATCAATACACTAATCTACAAGCATATTGCACTCTAAACTATCCTCGGGGAAGGAACCCCCCCCCCCCCCCCTAAACAAATATATATATATATATCCCGTATGGGACCAGCAACCAAGGGGAGCAAGTTAGCTAGTTAGGTGGTTAGGGCTCGCACCCCAACCCCCACCAAAAATACACTACCAAACATAAATGAGGGAAAGTGTCTGGGTGTTTTAACCAGCAACTACAAAGTGAGTGCCCACGACCCCGGACCAGCAACTCTGAGGGGTAAATATTTTTCTTTTTCTTTTTCTATGTGAGTGACGGAGACAAAAGGCCTGTATCGAGTGCCTCCCAGAGAGTTGAAAGAGTGACAGGGCCAAAATCAAGGGACGTTCGAGCCAAAATGCCTGGACACACAGAGTTTGAAACAATTTGAGTCATAGGAAGAGGGAAAGACTGATTCTGGGAGAGAGTTCCAGAGCTAAGCAGTTAAATAGAAGAAAGCCCTGCTTGCCTCTGGGGAGTGGCCCTGCTGCTCCCCCCAGTCAAGCAGGGATGCCATCTGTGATGATGTAGGGCAAAGCCCCCGGATACTTCAGGTCCCAAAGACACGCTCCGGGGTTTAACTTTCGGAGGGGTCTCCGGGTTGGAGCCTGGAACAAATTAACCCCTTTCGGATGATGACCGACTACTTCCCTCATCTGGGGAGCTGCGGTGGCTGGGGGTCGACATATAGGCCCTCTCTGAGGTGAGACGTCCTGGCTATGGCGAGATCAGCTGTGATGCTTATATATACTATTGGTCTGGCTGTAGCAATGGTGCTCGCCAAAGGGGGGTGACTGTTGCGATCTCTTCTACCCTGGCTTCCACCGTTATGGAGGTTACACCTTTTGATGAATGTATGATGCTGGTGAGGATGAAGCACTCATTGGGCTTCATCTCTCTTAATGCAGTGTATGCTCCTACCGAGATGAGTGACTTAGAAGAGAAAGAACTGTTCTAAACCAAGCTTGACTCTATTGTTGAACAGTGCCACCCTCTGGACACCATCATTGTCCTTGGAGATTTCAATGCAATTATGGGCACAGATAGGGGCCATTATAGGGCTGGTTACGAGATAATTATGTGTCGGTCCCCATGGCTCTGGCACCAGGAATGCCAACAGCTCTCTCTTCCTGAACTTTGCAAGGTCCAGGAAATTTAGGATTGTGGTGTCCTGGTTCCAGAGACCAGATACACACTGCTGGACCTGGTATTCCAATGCTGGTGGTGTGGCCAAGGAGATTGATCATATACTTGTAAGCACTTGTTGTAGAATCCTTCATAGTCATTAGGAGTGCCGAGTTCTTTGCTACCGAGCACAGACTTGTTGTTGCTACACTGAAGCTACGACACAAATCTAGAAAAATCTCAAAATATTATCCCCCCGGGATTCATCTTGAGAGGCTCAAGGATGAGGAGTGTGCAAGGCAGTATGCAGTAGCAGTCTCAAATCGATTTGAAGTGCTAGACTCGCTGGAGGACCTGTAGAACTGTGGGACAACTTTAAACATGGAACCCTGTCAGCAGCTGCTGAATGCATTGGAGTTAAACCAAGGTCAAGGTCTTATCAGGTGAAACAATGGGCATAATAGAAGAAAGTCGTGCTGCCAGATTGAATGGAGATCTGGGGAGCCACAGGACTCAGTCCCATAGAGCCACAACCTCACAAGAGGGGAGACAAGGAGAGGTATGCTAGGGGAATCACTGAGGAGGTCGAGGGCCATTTTTCTTCTAATGACCTTGGGCCTGCTTACTGAGCCCTGAAGAAACTCCGCTTTAAGCCTACCCCCAGACTAGTTCAGTTCGAAAGGCAGATTGCCAACTCGCATTGGGTCTTGAAGAGTATAAGGCCCGCTGGGCAGAGTAATTTGAGCAGTTGTACATGGGCAGTTCTCTCAATGGACAGCTTCTTGCGGTGAATGTCCTACCACCAGTGCCTGATCCGCCAATTAGCGAAGACCCTCCCTCCCATGCTGAGGTAAAGGAGGCCGTGGCTAAGCTAAAGGGCAGGAAAGCTACTGGTTTTTGTGGCATTCCCGGAGAACTGCAGAAAGTTAGTGGCAAGTTCATGGTCCATGGGTTACATGTGGTCTGGACTGCTGTATGGCAGACAGGTTCCACTTCTCCTGACTGGAAAATGGGTTTGGTCATACCTATCTGGAAAGGAAAAGAGGACAGTCAAGACTGCAATAACTACCGTGGCATAATACTGCTCAGCGTGC
Organism: Paralithodes platypus; assembly: GCA_032716605.1. Lineage (NCBI taxonomy): Eukaryota > Metazoa > Arthropoda > Malacostraca > Decapoda > Lithodidae > Paralithodes > Paralithodes platypus. Next base: position 1,094,767 of record CM064535.1, read on the forward strand.
CAGACAAGGTCTTCGCCCATATTCTACTGAAGCGAATCAGCGGCCATCTGCTACAGGAGCAGAGACCTGATTAATCGGGATTCACACCCAAGAAGTCAACAATTGACTGGATTCTGGTACTCCGGGTTCTTGTGGAGCGCAGACTTGAGTTTCAACACAGGCTTCTCGCAGTCTATGTCGATCTCAAAAAGGCGTTTGACTCAGTGCATCGAGTCACTCTGGGAGCTGCTATGGTTACATGGGATCCACACGGCGATCATCGACTTGGTGTCTGGACTCTATACAGGAACAGAGAGTGCTGTCCATTGTGGTGGTGGAACATCCTCCTTCTTCCCTGTGAGCTCAGGTTTTCAACACTTGTATGGACTGGTTACTGGGCCTGACAGTTAGGTGGAGTCGCTGTGAAGCTGACTAGGCAATTTCAGAATCACAGATCTTGATTTTGCAGATGACAAAGTGATCCTAGCGGAGACATTGGATTTTCTCAGATTGGCCCTGGAGGCACTTCATGAGGTGTCAGAACCTCTGGGTCTGAAGGTCTCAAGGGCTAAGACCAAAGTCCAAGCATTTGGCGACTTGTTGGATGATGCCGTTCAATCTGTTTATGCATGTGGTGACGACTTAGAGATCTTGGATAGGCTTACCTATCTTGGCAGCGTGATCCACAACAGTGGTGAGTCGGGCTGTGATGTAAATCGTCGCCTGGGCTTACCGTGGGGTGGTATGGATTCACTCAACAAAAGTATATGGCATTGTCGTTACTTTTTTTTTTTTTTTTTTTTTTTTTAAGAGACAATGAATGGAGGAAGGAAAAACACAGATAAAACAAAAAGGTCCATGTGCCTAAAGGCATTTTCCATTCATAAAATGTTTGTAACAACTGGATTTAAACTTTTGTAGATTGTACGTTTGTGGAAAGCAACTCGAGGGAAGTGAATTCCAAAGAGTAGTAGTTCTAGGGATAAATGAATTTTGATAAGCAGAAGTTCTGCATTGTGGAGGAGAAAGTGTAAATTCATGGACGCTCTCAGCTGCCCTAGTTCTACGGGGAAAGATGTGGAGAGGCGGCACAATTGAAGCAAGTTCCTCGGAACAATTGCTGTGAAAATATCTGTAGAATAATGCAAGGGATGCAACGTTTCTTCGTATGGATAATGTAGGAAGGTCCTGTGTGATTGCAGGGTTATTGATTAATCTAATAGCTTTATTTTGAATTTTGTCCAACTGCCTCAATGCAACCACTCCACTTTCACTCCACAGAGGTGAACAGTAATCCATCTGAGAACGCACATGACTTTTATATATTACGGCCAACTGCTCGTCAGTGAAGAATTCTCGAACTCTGTACAGGAGTCCCAGTTTTTTAGAGGCATTCTTAGCAATGCTTCTAACATAATGTGTCCAGCTCAAGTTAGTAGTTAATGTTTCACCGAGAATGTCAATACTAGGGGAAGTGGGAATATTTACATCATTAAACAAATATATGGGAGTCAGTGAGATTCTGTCGGTTAGAAAATTGAATGTACTTGGTTTTCTGTGCATTAAAGGAAACTAGATTCTTTTGTCCCCATTCATTAATTCTAGAAAGGTCCTGGTTCAGAGAAATTGCAGTGTTTATTTTTGAATTTATATGATCGGGTTGGGTGAAAGAATTGGTAAATGTGAAGGAACTGTGGAGTGTTGAGTCATCTGCGTAGGAATGTATTGGATTATGAGTGGTAGATAATTATGAGATCATTGATATGAATGAGGAACAGAGTTGGGGCCAAAACTGATCCCTGGGGAATACCAGCATTTATTGAGTGAAATTGAGAATAAAGGCCATCTACCATTACACATATTTTTCTGTTATGAAGATAAGAAGAAATTAGTGGAACTAATGATGCAAGGCCGTAGTGTGACATCTTCAACAATAAGGATTGATGCCAGACTCTATCAAATGCCTTTGATATATCCAGTGCTATTGTATGTGTTTCACCATGTTGGGTGTAGCTTGGTTGATTTGATGCGTAAGAAGGCAAAGAATGTCTGCAGTTGATCGACATCGTCTAAAACCATATTGCCTATCACTGATTAATTTATTATTCTCAAGATGCTTAATTATGTGATTATTTAATAATTATAATTTCAAAGACTTTACCAAGAGTGGAAGTTATAGCTATTGGTCTGTAGTGTAGTTTGATGGATCTGAAGAGGCGCCTTTTTTAGGAACTGGATGGATGTTTGCTTCTTTCCAGGGTACTGGGAAGCATGAGGTATGGGTACACAGACGGAAATTTGTTGCCAATACAGGAGCGAGCACCAAGGAGCAATTCTTAAGTACTATTGGAGGAATTTCATCTGGACCAGGAGCCTTATCTACTGAGAGATTCTGCAAAATAGTTTTGACATGTCTGGTGTGGATCTTAAGTGAGGGAATTTCAGGCGAATTAAAATTAAGTACAGGGACATCTGTTTAATACAGTTTGGCATGATTTCTGATGTTTCTAAAGTAATTAAAGGCTTCATGTGTTTTTGATCTTCTGTATGCATTGTAGGCTATTGCTTTTTGTTCAGTTACTCTAGCACAATTATGGTCAAACCATTTAGGTGAATTATATCTTTTAATGTACTTTTCATGAGGAATAAAAGTTTCCATTACAATTTTTACAAAATCTTGTATGTGGCTCAAGGTGGCGTGTGCATCATTAGAAAAGAAAGAGGTCCAGGGAATATCAATAAAGAAACCTTGAAGACCCTCCCAGTCTGCCCTATCGTAATGCCATTTAGTCACCAAAACAGGTTCAGAGTGGGAAGGTGTGGTAGGTGATAGACAGGTGGCCTGTATCAGACAGTGATCAGAAGATCCAAGCGGGGACCTCACTGTAACATCATAATTTTCTGAATTGGTTGTTAAAAATAAGTCCAGTAGGTGGGAATTATGATTAGGATTATCTGGTACACGGGTGGGTTGGTTGACTAGTTGAGTGAGATTAAATGAGTCTGCAAATAGCTCATATTCAAGACCAGCATCATCAGTCCTGGCTGAATGAGTGAGCCATTCAACATTATGGACATTAAAATCACCCAACACAGTTATTTCAGAAGAAGCATTTAAGTTGAGGACACTGAGTTGTGAGGACAGAGAATCAAAAAGACTTTGCTCTGGAGGAGTATTTGGGGAATGGTAGATGCAACATATGTATTTAAATTTACCATCTGCCTGGTCCATATGCAGAAGGAAGGATCTATGCAGAAGGAAGACACTGGTGCTCCCTGTCTTACTGTATGGCTGTGAGGCATTAACAGTCAACAGTGTTTTGAAGAAACGCATCAACTCCTTTGGTAGTAAATGTCTCCGCAGGATCATGGGTTATTGCTGGTACGATCGCATATCAACCCAGCAACTACTCCGTGAAACTGACTCAAGATATATTAGTTGCACAATCCGTGAATACCAACTTCGGCTCTATGGGAATGTGACTCGCCTCCCTGAGGCTGATCCCGTTCACCAGGTGATCTCAGGAGAAGACAACCCTGAGAGGAGGAGGCTGGTGGGAAAACCACGGAACTGTCAGCTGAAGGAAGTCGGTAATTCATGCGATGGATTACTTAATATGGACCAGGCAGATGCCTGGATGCTTTCCAGCGAGGATCCCCGCGCCAGGCCACACGTCCTTCTCTAAGCCAGGCAGCTGAGGCACTGAGGGCTCTGAGTCCGAGTCTCGTGAGATATACAGTGCTGCCAAAGGCAAGTGTAGCGAGACATTAGCGAGAATTGCTCATTTTAGTGAATGTCTATGGTAGCGCTGCGGGTGAACCCCGTGAGCTACGAAGCTCGTTTTGGTGTCATTTTGAAGCTATTTTATTTTAATTTTCGGCTGAATACATTGCATTTCATTCAGATACTTGTCTAATCAATCAGGAGTGCCTGAATGAGCCCTAATATGGCGGAAATATGCCCGCACCGTATGTGTTAAGAATAAAATACATATGCTAAATAACAAGTTTATTCCTCATAATTAAAGAAGTGATGTGTGTGTGGCTGCCAGTCTTCGGGTTCCTGTAGCTGTCATGGTCACCCAATGTACAGTCAGGTCAAGAATCGTTGTGGCAGATAATGGTGTGGAAGTGTTGTTGGTGGAAGTTGGTTTAGTCGAAGGTGATGCCCGCTGCTCTCTGTTCATCGGCGATACGGAGGAGTTCAGCCACATGGGGAGGGTTGGGAGGGGCGACGGGGAGGAGGGAAGACTCCGGCTGGTAACCGAACTCGTTGGCAATGTAGCGGACCTCAGCCTGGGTGCCGTCCGAAAGAATGAATCTGTGGAGGAATGGAAGGTTAGGTCAGCGCAGTGTTGCCAATTTAGCTACTTTCCCGATACATCTAGAGGTATTTACTTCGTTCTAGAGGCAAATTATTCCATCTAGCGACATGAATTCTAGCGGTACACCAAAATTTTTGAGCCATATTAGAGCAATGTTGTGGAGATTGTGGCATTATTTTCAGTAATTTTCGGCATTTACTTAGTATCTAGCTGACTTGATATGGTAACCCTGAGTCAGAGTGATATAAATTTAAGAAATATTAGTTTTTGTTACAGTATTATGATGAAAGAAGGAATCTGTGGAGGAATGGAAGGTGAGGTCAACGTGACGTGTATGTATACGTAAGTATATGCCCAGGCACATACCCCATAGATGGGGGTGGCCGACTTGAGATATAGAGCGAACAAATCAAACACTTTATGTTTTAGTTCTTGGGGTCCGGGACCAATTTTGCATTCCCTCGCCCCTTCCTCTGTCTCGTCTAGTCAGCGTGACGTAAATGTAAGAAATGTTAGCTTTTGTTACATTATTCTGAGTGTCTTTGAATATGGTCTGTGTCACATAAATGTATAACCTATTTGTTTTTATCACATTTTTATCATGAAAGAAGGAATCTGTGAAGGAATGAAAGTTGAAGCCAGTGGGACATTAAATTGATTAGATCATTCCCTTAGGTTCAGGAACATTTCATAGCGAGGTCGGTCCTTATAGCTCCGTGCCCCATAAACTGTTCTTTCCATTCACTTAAACATTACGTAAGATGTAATATTTTTTAGCTTTTGTTACGTTATTATGAGTGTATGTAAATAAGGTTTGTGTGATGTAAATGTAAGAAATGTTATCTTTTGTTGCATTATTTTGAGTGAGTTTAAATACACATAGTATACACAGGTGATGTGTATAAATAAGATGTCGCCACCTGGTATGGCACAAAGGAAGCAACCAATACCTTGAAGCTCCACTGTGACCATCTCATCTAGTGCAACACATGAAGCACCCATCATCTCGAAACTTCAATCGATAATGTAAGTAAATTTTAGCTTTTGTTGCCGAATTTTGAGTGAGTTTGAATACACAAAGTAGATGTTTGAGTGAGTTATACTGTAATGCACATAGAAGATCATTTGCCTCACCTAAAGACACCATCCATGTTGCTTTGTCCCTCACTGCCGATGGTTCCAGTCTTGGAGGCCTCGATACCGTTGCTAGTCTGGAAGTTGTAAGAGAAGCTTCCGTCGCCGTTGTCAACTCTCTCGTCCACGACTACAGTAGCCTCTTGTTCGCTTTGGGGCCTGGCAGCAGCCAACACCACCAGGCAAGACAGAATCAGCTGTATATAAGAAAAACAAATGTATACATTGTATAATTATACAGTATACTTTATATATATATAACTGCTAGGGCTAGGATTTGAACATTACAAGGAGGAGGTCCAGTCACCTATACCATCGCAGAGGTTAAAAGAAAGAGAGAACCAGCTACAAGGAAAGCAAAGCAATGATACAGCAATAAGTTATCTTTATGTTGTGGTATTTCAACCCATTGAGCCCCATCCGAAAAGTAACTTAATGTAACACCCAGTACCAGGAAATATTCCTATGTGTATATATTTTTTTAATATTAAACAACATTGGGTGGCCCAAGGTGGTATCTGTTAGCTGACAATTTTGCCCCACATCCTAAGCTACCATGTGTACAAATTTGAGACCCGTATGAGCCTTTCAGGAGGCCAAAAACATATTTTAATAAGATGAGAATAGCCGACATCCAATGGCCGACGCTGGAGCTGTGCGTCAGAAAAGTAGGCGTCGCCCAACAGACGTTGCTGGGGCAGGATGGGTTAAGCTAAAAGTATTGCAAAGTAGGTATTATTCTTGACGTTGGAGAATTGTCTATGTGTATGACTTTGGAACATCGAAACAGGTTCAACCAACCAAATCAAGAAGATTTTACACAGAAACAAGTGGATAAATCAGAGGTGAAACTTCAATACAATTTTATGTAAACAGATGTTAAAACTTTCTGAGTTGTAGATGAGGGAGTAATCTTAGAATACGATGGGTCTAAGAGTAAAACTCCTTGAAGAACTTAAAAGATGTATTCTTGTGACTGCATATGAGTGTACAGGATTACGATGTGTCCGAAATATAACATTGACATTATGTAAATATCACGTGTACAGTCGGCCTAATAAGTGATGTCTGAGCACCAATTATGTTTTGATCTATCTATCTATCTATCTATATGCTCAGGCCCAATCCCCATTATGGGGGTAGCCGACTCAAGACAGTTTTTGATCAATAATTAATATTAGCAATATTTACACATGATTTGTTTTTTTGAGTGCGATATACATACAGGTTCCTTCACTTACCCACCCTATTCAACATCTGACATACATTAACACTGCACAGAGCGAGCCAAACGTAGAGACAGCTGAGATATGACATATTAGCGCCACCGTACTATATTGTCAAAGACATACAGTGGTTAGTGAAACAAGAGTATTAACGAATAACAATAGTACAAAGCATATTGGGAGAAGATTAATATACTGTATATTTCTGCAAGTTGTCGGCAGAAAACTAATTTTGGTGAGGTAATTATGAGATTATGATCATTTTATTTCTGAATACTAAACGGCAACCCTCGGTGCATGAAAGGGTTAATATTCCTGAGGGAAGCGGTGAAGGGGGGGGGGGGATATATGTGCTCCCTACTACCGTATCTACTTTTCGAAGAGTGTTGAGAGGGGAGAAGGGGTGTTGGAGAGAGAGAGAGAGAGAGAGAGAAGAAGCTGTTGAAGTGGCTTTGTTTATAATATTCCTGAGGGAGGCGGTGAAGGTGAATGGGGTAATCTACGGGTTCCCTACTACCGGGCTATACTCACGACTTTCATGTTGTGAAGTTGTATGAGGGATGGTTGGTGAAGGGAGAACCGCGAAGCTTATATAATACCCGTCGAGGTCAGGACAAGGAGAGAGAGAGAGAGAGAGGGAGAGGGAGAGATAGGTTGGGGATACACAGTCATAAACCAGCAAACAGCAATTTAACAATCTCTTCCAAGGTTGCTAGTACAGTACCCACAGTAATGTGCTAAAGGGGGGTAGTACTCGCTATTTCGGAACCCCCTTCTCCCTCATGTTTACCATATTAGTTTTGAGGTTTTAAGATGTTCGTTCCGTTAGTTTGGCAATTTTGAGACCTTTCGCCTCATTTTTTGGTCAATATTAAGACTTCGTGCCCTTTAGGTGTCGATGTTTTCTTGGCGAGCGATAGCAAGCCTCTAATTTTAGAAGGAACCAGCCTTTGGCCGGAAAATTGGTCTACCCAAAAAATGTACAAATTTATCTTGAAAGGGGATCTAGGGGGTGTTTGTCTAATCATGATGGAGATCTAGCGAGGAAACTCGAAAATATAATAAGAAATAAATATATAGTCCAACACCAAGCACTACCCCCTTAACCCCTTCTATACCGGCACAGTTTTAATTATTTAATTTCAGCTACATTTAAGCAATTGTATTCAGCTTAGGAAGGACGTCTACCAATTAAAAGGCTATACACTATCTCAATTAATCGTTTTAGTTACCACATATCCTTCCTAACCTCCATAACATTGTTTTAATGTAGCTGAAATCAATTAAAAAATGTCACCAGTACAGAATGGGTTAAGGAAAGAGGGTTGATTGTTCTGACCCCCTCCTCCCCCCACACCCCATTCTCCCTCATGTTTAGCCCCATTAATTTAATAAATTTAAGACGTTCGGCCAATTATGTTGGCGATTTTAAGACTTTTCGACCAATTTCTTTGTCAATATTAGTATCTTTCGTGCCATTTATGTGTCGATACAATTTTATATCGAAAAATTTACACATTTATCTTGAAGGGGGTTCTTGCGTGTTTTTAAGCTTGATGGTGGTCTAGGGAGGAAACACATAATAAAATATAAAGATTGATAACAAAACATACGCCCATCCCCCCTTAACCCACTGGGCACCAGCTAATATATAATAAATGTATATTCCATAACCATGCATTTTTTCCCCCCTAAAACAGCATAAATAGGTGAGAAATGAAGGGAAAAAAACCCACTCACCTCGGTCATTTGGGGGTCCTAACGGTGGGGGGGGGGCATCAGCCGGGCGCCTCTTCAAATCTCCCGTGACGGCACACACTCCAGCTGGGCGAGGCAGCATGGCTGTTGTACGATGCCTCCAGTTTTCGAGTGACGGTTGGTTACACTACCTGAGCATCATGTGTGCCTTCATAGTTCATATATTTGCAACATGTATCACATAATGTCATTGTAAGTGAAGTTACAGTGTTATAAGTGCATAGATTCAAGTTTTATAAATGCCGACATGTGGCAAGGCCCGCGCGCGTCCTGGTTACCATGGCGACGGGCGGCCATCTTGGCCCTAGACAACAGCAAAACGTACGCACGTACACACGGCAAGCTGACTGTCACTTCTCTGGCACCACTTTCACTTTCATTCTGTGCCTCTCTCACGCACTCCGTTTATTGATTTTATACTTTATCGTAGTTTTTATAGTTAGAATATGAGTTTTACACATTGTTTTAGGCACTTTTGACTTAGAAATATGGGTTTTCACATTGTATTTTTAGTGGGGAGACAGTGGGAGGTGGTGGTGAATGCAGGCGTGGGGGAGGACCACGCTGCACTTGTTGGGTAGCAACTTGACACCTCTCATCCTCAGCTCGTCTCTTCTGACCCCTACGATGGCCTGGCGGAATTTTGAGGAATGCTATGGGGTCTGGGTCATCCTCCTCCTCCTCTTCCCCACTTGGTGGGGAGTCAACTATGTCATGGGGAGCAGTGGGGGAGCGATACCCACTCTCCTTCCTTTGTTCCAACATCGCGTGGTGACGAGGTAGGTCAGACATGATGTAGCCTATCACTCGCAAAGTCAGCAGGAAAACTGTCTTCACCCTCCTCCCGTGCGTCCCCATCATGGCTGGACTTGGGAGTTGCCAAGTATTGACACTGTCTGGCAATATTCTAAGGAACATACCATACAAATCTGAAACCTCTAGCTACCATAGGACAAGAGCAAATAAGGTCGAAAGTGATGATGCAGGTGGTGAGATAAGTGGCTGAACTGGCATCCTACACCCGCCCGTCCCCACACGCGCGGCTGGACTAGAGGGTTGTCAAGTACTGCCACTGTTCGGCAACATCATAAGGTATAATATTATCCCATACAGATTTGAACCCTCTAGCTACCATAAGACAAGAGTAAATAAGTTTGACAGTGCCGAAGCAGGTGCTGCGGCGCTGAGGTTTAGCGTTACATACATTGCCGACGCATATGCTGCGGAGCTGATGCCCAGTGGGTTAACCAATGCAAAAAAAAAATAGCACAATGGTCTTAAAATCGACAAAATAATGGGGCAAACGTCTTAAAATATCAAAACTAAAGGAGCTAAACACGAGGGAGAACGGGATCCAGACAAAAAAATCAATTGAAAACCTCCCCTTACGGCTCTCTCCCACCCACTAGTTCCTTCGGTAACATCAAGCATTAATCCTTTGAGTACCGACGACGTGTGCTATATTTTATCCTGGCTATATTTAGATGATATTAGGCAGCTTGGGAAGGATCTGTGGTAGTTAGGAGGGTGGGTTGTGGGTAATTGGAAGCCTTATTATTGCTAAAGGTATTTCCTAAGCTGAATGACATTGTCTAATAGCTGCCAGAATATTTCAAAAGGGACGTTCCTGGTACTGAAAGCGTTGAAACAGATGAGGACTAAGAAATGTGTTAACCCCTTGAGGATCATGACGCTTTTTGGCAGTTTATTCTGGCTATCATTAGACGATTGTGTATAGCTTAGGAAGGGCCTGTAGGAATTAAAAGGCTATATACTATCTCAATCAACCCTCTGGCTTCCATATATCCTTCCTAATCTGTATAGAATCTTCTAATAATAACCAGAAAACAGGAAAGAAGTGCATTATCGATCCTCAGAAGGTTAAGTGAAATCACATCTTCAGATTTACCATTGAACGATATACACTTAAATCCAATATTTTGTTCAATTACTTTTGAACTCTTTTAGTACCGGCGCCATCCTTTTAACTTTATTCAGCCTACTATTAGATGATTTGATTCAGCTTAAAAAGGGTCTCCAGCAATTGACAGGTTTCTAAATATCACAACCCTTTATACTACCACAGATCCTTCTTAAACGGCACATAATCGTCTAATAAATATAACTAGAATAAAACTATAAAGACGTCGCCGGTGCAGAAGGGGTTCAGTGAAAATGACATAATTGGATTTACACTTGCACGATCTACACATACTGTATATTCTATATTTGTTCAATTACTTTGGCACATTTATGAACAGGTTTTTAAATTGCTTAATATTCGTGTTTTTACTTCAAATTGCGTATTATTATTATTATTATTATTATTATTACAATTATTATTATTTTTTTTTTTGCACAAATTATTTTATAGCTTGCCTCTTCCTTCTTGTAACTTTTATGGGGTAGTTTACATTAATTGGTATGAACAATAAAAACAAATATAATAAATATAATATAATATATATAATATAATACATGTAATAAATTATAATACACATAGAATAACCTCCCTTAACCCAACATGTGATAGAGACTTGACTGAATTGTTCATAATGTATTTAGATAAGCACTCTTTATTTTGGGAGAATGACTAAGAAGGTGTACGAGAGCGAGGTGAAAGGACAGAGAGGGAGAGGTAGACCGAAAGAGAGGTGGAAGGATGGAGTGAGGGAGTATATGGATGAAGGCGGTGCTGGGTGGAAGGAAGGGCGTTGACTGACTGGGGACAGAGGTGCATGGGGGCGGTTCGTTCGTGGCCACCCCTTCGGGGATCACGGCGTCAGGCAATAGATAGATAGATAGATCTTTATTTTGGAATAACTTTGGAAACGATTAAATGCTTCCCTTGCTAGTGACTGTATGTAAAGACGTCGCCGGTACAGTAAGGGTTAAGGGGTGATATTAAATGCTTCCCTTGCTAGTGACTGTATGTAAAGACGTCGCCGGTACAGTAAGGGTTAAGGGGTGATATTAAATGCTTCCCTTGCTAGTGACTGTATGTAAAGACGTCGCCGGTACAGTAAGGGTTAAGGGGTGATATTAAATGCTTCCCTTGCTAGTGACTGTATGTAAAGACGTCGCCGGTACAGTAAGGGTTAAGGGGTGATATTAAATGCTTCCCTTGCTAGTGACTGTATGTAAAGACGTCGCCGGTACAGTAAGGGTTAAGGGGTGATATTTAGTTTGCTCCTTAACGTCCTAAAAACCAAACCTACAAGACGCCTTTTCGACATATATCTCCACATTTTTCGGTAGAAAAATGTCTAGGCCGAATTAAGGCAGATTCCTCTTAAATTGCAGGTTAGCTATTGGGCCCCATAAACACACCAATCCCTATATATATTGACAAACAAATGTGGTGAAAGGTCTTAAAATCGCCTAACTAATGGAACGAATCCCGTATAATCTCAAAGCTAATGGGACTAAACATGAGGGAGAAGGTAATATATATATATATATATATATATATATATATATATATATATATATATATATATATATATATATATATATATATATGTATATATATATATATGCAAATAAATAAATATATGTGTGTCCTTTACCCCAGAGACAAAAACCGAAGCCTTACACAACAATCCAGCCAGCTATCGTCTTCCAGGACGGGCCTAACTGGTTGTAGTTCTCTTCTCCCTCATGTTTAGTCCCATTAGCTTGGAGATTTTATGTCATTCGTTCCATTAGTAACTTATTAAAAATCGTGGACCCCCTATGTTTTTGTCTATGTAATTATAACTATCTGGATTTAATTTTGGAGGGAGCTTGCTTTTCAATGAATATATAGGCCCGAATTCAGAACAGTGGTTTAAACCTCGGATTTCGGGGCAGGTTTAAACCCGGGATTGAGATTACTCTATCCTGGATCGAACACAAAGGTTTATCCGTATTCAGAACACGGGATTGAGATCGAGATCGAGTAATCCACGGCTTAAAACTCTGTTTAAGTCGAAGGTTTGCAACAGCCAATCACAGTGCCGTACGGAATGCAGTTAGCCAATAAGCACATGAATGAGCCATTTTATCTATATCATATATTTAATGCCGTCACTGCCTATTTTAAAAGTGTAATACGTAAAGCATGGCATGCGATTGGCTAAGCGAGTCAGTCAACCTTCATTCTAGCTTACTTCTTGAGTTTATTTTGCCTTTACTTCGCTTGTGTTTACTTTATGATATATACATTATTATTGTGTTTCCTGTGATAGTTAATAGCTCTTAAGATTCGGATAGCATTGTAATTTATTAAGCAATCATTACAATTTCTTACACATATTTACTTTAATGAATAAATTAGGAATAATACAGATAATAAGTAAATTATCAGGGAACTGATAAACTAGCCAATCATGAGCATGCTGCTAGTTCAGCTGCTTCCACTGACTTTCACTTTTACTGACATAGGCTACGTGGATTCATGTCGCTTGCTTTAAGTAATAGCGAGCAATATAGTCATACTTACCATGGTTTTTATATATGCTCAACTTTATCATAGGGATTGTGATATATTAATAGCATGATGGGAAGATAAAGCGGCCGAATTAAGACCAATTAATTTCGAAGTGAGAAAGAAAGTGTAGGCTACGTGAGAGAGTGCCATTAAAATCTGTGTTACGGGCAACTCTATTCCACCCCTTAAACCAAACTTATACTTTGTTACTACCGTACATCTACCGCATGCTCAGTGCTGTTAATACCCAGTCAAATGGACAAATATATATATAGTATACATAGATCAACTGAAACACGTTGTAACCATTAACTATGTAGGCAAAAACAGTAGCTTAACCAATGTGACTCGCTATATAAACTATGCATCATTACATCCTACTAGGCTATTAAAAAGACAACTCATGTCTCAAATAAATTTTATCCTACTTGCTAAAAGCATTTGCAAATAATGGTTAACTTGTGATTCCTTATATATTGTAAGCTATATATTTTAATTCGTACAAAGGATTAACATTGTGCGTGGATACAGTAAATAGTTATATTTGCTGTGTAACATGTAGGCTAATGGACTAATAATATTGGTTCTATGGTAACCTAATACATCTGTATTGTATCTAATAAATGTTCGCGGACATTTAAATATAATATTTGTATTATTCAGCTTAGAAGCATCTCAGGTTATCAAGACATTAGCAACTATTATCGAATAACTACATCAGTGGTTAGGCTACGGCAGTGCTTCGTTCGTTTGGCACCTATTATATAATTATTAGTATGCTTCGACAATTTCCAACGTAATGTAAAAGCTGTTGCCGTGTTTTACAATATAATGGAATCGGTTTAATGCCAATTTGAGTTAGTTGGAAATAATAATATGGTATTTTATCGGCGAGTAGAAGCCTTCGATTGATCGTCTGTCAAGCCTCCCGCTTGTTTAAACCTCGGATTGACTGCTTGAGCTGCATTCTTACACTTGTCATTACTTATTTATGTAATCCTTGCTTAGAATACCTCCAATGACTCTGCAAATAATCAGTGCCAGTCTTTGTTATTTTATATTATGGGTTCCTTATGGATTAGTGTAAGCAATCGTGAGTAATTTAAGGTTTTTATAACTTCGATCTACAGTCAAATCCACCCTCCCGCAGGTTTAAACCTCGGATCGAGTAATCCGCGGATTGACTGGATAAGCGGCTCAGGATTTCATTCTGAATACCGATAGTCCCGGATTGAGTTTCAATCTCGGGTTTAAACCAGCGAGGAGGTTTAAACCACTGTTCTGAATCCGGGTCATAGTGTCTGAGTACATGATTAGATTGATATCCAAAATTTGAAAATGGATATTAATCGTGATCGTGAACTCAACCTTTAACTGTGTTGGTGGTGTAATGGTTTAGGTGCTTATGTTCTGGGTGTCGTGTTCCGAGTTCTTTCATTAGTTTATTCAAGTACATTGGGGTTTGTAATTGATGATTAATGTTAAGAACGGGGTGTTACTTATATGTAGTTTTGTAGTTAATGTATGGACAACTATATACGTAAATTCGTATCCAGAGATATATTTCAACATAAGTAAATAATTGTGAACATTTGGAAGTATTAAATTAACCCACTCGGTACCAGGGACGTCCTTTTTATCATATTTTGGCAACTGTTAGACGATTGTATTCAGCTTAGGAAGGACCTCTAGCAATAATAAGGCTTCCAACTACCTCAACCAACACTTTAAACTACCACAGATCCCTCCTAAGCTGCATAATATCGTTTAAATATGGCTATAATAAAATATAGCACACGTTGCTTGGTACTCAAAATGTTAAGGTGGAGAAACACCCCCACAACCCCAAACTCGTACCTGACTGATCTGGACCACATTATATACCCTCGCCTGGGAACCGATCCTGTGACCTTGAGACTACCCAATGTCAAGACCATCACCCCATCTGACCCAAGTGCGTGATATTCTAATTTTATCAATTTAACACCAAACACCTCCCAATTAATTTAATGAACGCATGCGATCCTACCGGAATTTGAACCTGGCATACCACATACAGAACTTACACGTTCTAACCATTACACCATGAAGACCTCAAAAAGGGATAGAGCAAGTGGGCAGTATATTTCCAAGGCTATTCCCTGGCTGACCCTTCCCAAATGGTAGCAATATTAGCTCAATTATTGTAGTTGTTTGGTAGTTATAGAGGTTTACCCGTTCAATATCGGTGACGTTTTTTTTAACTTTATTCTGGCTGCTATTAGACCATTTCATTAAGTTTAAAAAAGGCCTCCAGCAATTAACAGGCTTTGGACTCTCTTACCTAACCCATTTTACTATCACATATCCTTCTTAATCCATTCTTTACCGGCGGCACCTTGTTAATTTTACTCTAACTGTATTTAGACGATTTTATGAAGTCTTAGAAGGAGCTATGGTAGTGAAAGGGGTGAATTGAGATAGTTAGAAGCCTCTTAATTACTGGAGGCCCATTTTAAAGTGAATACAATTGTCAAATAGTAGCCAGAAAATTGTTAAAAGGATGAAGCCAGTACAGAAGGGGTTAAAAGGCACAAACTCGTCTATATAAAGCTAGAATAAAATTAAGAAGACGTCGCCGGTACAGAAGGGGTTAACTCAGCAAACACAAATGGTCTGTAAATATCTACACCGATGCCTTAAGGTGTTGGCCAGGTTACAATGAACAATACAAGAATAAATCCAGTATATGAGTTGTGGGGTGACACCAGATTCCTTGGGGTAGTGGGGGGTTGGGTGGTAGAGGTGATACAGATTAAAGGGAGGTCTTTAGTTTATTCCCTAGACCTCCATCAAGCTTACAATTACTCCCCCTAGATATCGCATCAAGAAAATCTGCATTCACGGCCGATGGCCGGATCCTCTAAAATCACAGGCCCGCTATCGCTTGCCAGGGAGAAATCGACACCTAAATGGCACGAAAGGTCTTAAAATTGAAAAACATCGGGCAAAGGTTCCTAAAATCGCCAAACTAATAGGCCTAACGTGTTAAATCTGCAAAATAATGATGCTAAACATGAGGAAGAAGGGGAGACCAGAAAAACGACCCATATCCCCCTAAGATTTTGGCCTAGTTACAATGAACAAGACGAACATAAATCAAGTATTAAAGTTATGAGATCAAACCGGGGCTCTTGTGGGTGGGAGGAGTATGGGGGTAGAGGTAAGACAGGTTAACCCCTTCTGTACCGGCAGCGTCTTTTTTATTATATTCTAGCTATATTTAGACGATTTTATGCAGTTTAGGAAGGATCTGTGGTGGTAAGAAGGGTTAAGAGAGACAGTTCGAAGCCTCTTACCTGCTTGAGGTCCTTTTTAGGCTGAAGAAAATCCTCTATATAGAGCAAGATTATAATTAAAAATATGTCACCGGTACAGAAGGGGTTAAGAGGAGACTGGTCGTTTGTTTGGTCTATTAATTAATTTATTCATAATTTTGTTTAGTTTCCTCCCTAGATCTCCATCAAGCTTAGAAAAACAGCCCCTAGACCCCTTTTCAAGATAAATTTGTACATTTTTCGGTAGAAAAATGTCCCGGCCGAAGGCCGGTTCTTCTTAAAATTGCATGCTCGCTTTCGCTCTCCAGGATATAATCGACACCTAAATGGCACGAAAGGTCTTAAAATTGAAAACGAAATTGGGCGAAAGGTGTTAAAATCGCCCAACTAATGGTCCGAACGTCTTATAATCTCAAAACTAGTGGGGCTAAACGTTATGGAGAAGGGGGTCCAGAAAAACGGTCTTCCTCCCCTTAAGATTTCGAAATTTTCCATTCGGAGATGTCTTTGTCAATTGAACAATGGTATTGGTCACGATGGTATCCAATCCATGCTCTTAAAAATGCCTCAGATTCGCTTTTAAATATTATTTCACTATTTTACAATGCAATATATTCCCACTGTTACATTCCTACGCCAATGCTTAGAGGTAATATATTTCTCACTTTAAAGGATGTGAAAGGAAATATCACTGATTCATCAAATTATAGACCTATGATGCAGTCGTCTTGTTTACTAAAAAAAATTGAATTACATCTATTGGACATCTTAGATGACATGTTTTCGCTTAATTAAAGAGAGTTTGGCTTTAGGAAGGGAATCTCAACAAGTGATGCATGTCTCTTGCTTAAAGAATCAATCAAACAATATTCCAAAAATAAACAAACTGGTTACATATTGGTTTTATATCTTTTCAAAGCATTCGACACGGTTGATAATTTGTTGTTAAGAAATAAATTGCTTGATAGAGGTATTCCTGTAGATATTGTTTTCATAATTATGCACTATTTGCGAAATCAACATGCAAATATCTGATGGAAGGGTTATCAGAGTTGTTTATATCCTGTAGACAGGTGTTAGACAAGGAGGGATACTGTCTCCATTTTTATTTAAACTATATATATATGATATAATTGGAAACATATCGGCAGTTGATCAAGGTTTCAAACTAGGTATTAAGAGACTCAATATTCTTGCTGATGTGGATGACATTATTTTGCTAGCTAAATCCAAGAACATGATTGGTAATCTTTATGACAAATTATATAATTACCTTAATCAACATAACCTAAAAACTAAATAAAATAAAACTAAATGTATGATCTGTAATAATCATAGTAACATAAATAATTCAGCAAAGTTAGCTATGGATAGTTTTGATGTAATTGACTCTTATAAGTATTGAGGTCATATAGTACGCTTCGATTTACAGGACATGGGGATGATATCGAATATTAAGACATTTTACGCTTGTTTCAACAATGTTCTCATAAATGTTAAAGATGTTAACAGGGACATTTTATTTTTTATTTTCAAATCGTTATGTATACCTTAGTGGGGCCTTTGTCTGTGGAATAATGATAATGAGAACAGATCAAACATATTTAAAACTCTTGAAGTAGCTTTGGCCAATGCCCTTCGGCGTATAACATGTATACCACTTGTATATGTATTATGATATGTAATATGTATACCACTTGTATATGTATTATGAAATAAAGCTGGTTGATTGATTGATTGATTGACTACTATTACTAATAATAATCATTATAATGATACAAATTTGCAGATATATACGCCGATCCCCCCATAATGGGTTGTTGGGAAAAAAGATAATGGCAAATGACAAAGACATTTATGTTTTGTGCCCAATTGTAACTTAATTAATGTACCACACAAAAATATATATGTGTATATAGACTGTATATATATATATTGCATGGAGTCAAGAAGTTTAAAGACGTCTAAGTCATTGGATGAAGGAAGGATAGATTGAAAGAGTTCCATAGTTCACTTGTTGACTAGACGAAAGACTGATAAAATGTGTTAATTCATGGGTTGGAGAGCTGGACAGAATATAGCTGGTGTCACACTATTCTGATCAGTCACATAACCCTTTTAATACGACAGATCCTTCTTAAGCTGCACACAATCGTTTAAATATAACAAATAAAAGTAAGAAGACGTCGCCGGTACAGAAAGGGTTAATGCAATATTTTGCATGTGCGGATAAATGAAAGATAAACAAATTCAATGCAAACTAAATCCACGTAGCAAAGGCATATATATCATTCCTGAGACCCCTACACCTTGGCCATTGAAGGTCAACAACATGGCGGCTGTTATAAAGAATTTAACTTAACACCTGGCACCCCGGTGAGGGTTGGTCCTATCCAGAGTGAGGTTTGGCATTCTCTATCCTACCTCTTTTTCATGTAGTACTTTTCCTTCTAGGTGTTGGCTAGATTGTCCTATTGGATGGCACTGCAAGGGGGGGCATTGGCCCGGGGGTGTAAGCCCGTGGGTTGATAATCGCCTCCCCTGCTGCCCTCTCAGAGACAGATCTCATCTCACCCTGGCCCTTTTATGGACCCGAGCATCTGGAGCGGCTTCGGTCTACTGGACTCGGGACTGTTCGGCCAGAGAGTATGGGGAACTATAACAACAACAACAACAACAATAACACCTGGCGCCGAGGACCCCCCCCCCCCCACCTCATACCACAACCTTGAACCTCTGCACTTGTTTTTCCCTCACGCCCTTCGTGTGTGTTAGGCAAGAAATATACGACGGGTCATTAAGTAATTACCCTGCCCCCTCCCGCTAGTTGGACGACTAATTACCCAGAAGTCACGTACGGGGAGGTTTTTAGTTTGTTCGCTAGACTTCCTTCTAGCTTAAAATCACACCCCTTTGACCCATTTCAAGATATATTTGTACATTTTCCGGTAAAAAAAATCCCGGCCCAAGGCCAGTTCCTCTTAAATTACATGCTCGCTTTCGCTCGCCAGGAAAACAGTCGACACCTAAGTGGTCTTAAAATTGACAGAAATGAGGCGAAAATTCTTAAAATCGCCAAGCTCATGGGGAGAACGCCTTAATATCTCAAAAACAATGGGGCTAATCATGAGGGAGAAAGGGGTCCATAACAAATCACGCGAGTGGAAATCTCCCCTTAAACTTAAGGGGAAAAATGGATGGTGGTGGTGTTGTTGTTGCGCTATGTTAACCTATTTTGTACCGGTGACGTAATTTGCATTATATTTTGGCAACTATTACACGATTCTATGCAGCTTAGGAACGAGGTCTACCCATGAGAAGGATACACACTATATAAATTAATCTTTTTACCTATGACAGATCCTTTTTAGACTGCACAAAATCGTCTAAATGTAGCTAGAATATAGCCTAATAAGAAAGACATCGTCGGTACAGAAGGGGTTAAGGTGAAGTAGAACTACTCGGAAGCAGGAAGTAATCTCTCTCTCTCTCTCACTATCCCCCTCTCTCTCTCTCTCTCTCTCTCTCTCTCACTATCCCTAGCAGCCTAGAAGGGTCACTAGACCTGTTGTTGCTTGATTTCCTTTGTACTCCTTTGTACTCCCCCTCTCTCTCTCTCTCTCTCTGCTCAAGGACGAAGATAATGATAATGACATAACGAAAAGTATTTGGCATGGTTTCCGAGGGAGCTCTTTAATGGGAGATGGGTCGCTTTTCTTGTCCCCCTTCTCCCTCATGTTTAGCCCCATTAACCGGTCTTTGGCCGGGACATTTTTCTACCCAAAAAATGTACAAATGTGTCTTGAAAGGGGGTCAAGCGGGTGTAATTTTAAGCTTGATGGAGGTCTAGCGAGGAAACTAACAAAAATAATGAATACATATTTAAAGAAAACGAGCCACTGCCCCCTTAAAAACAGCTTGCAGGTTATCACAAAATATGCCATTTAGGGGCGATTTTTGTCCTATCGAGCGATAGCGAGCCTGTACTTTGAGAGGAATACCAAAAAATGTACAAATATATCTTGAAAGGGGGCTAGAGGGGGGGGGGGGAAGAGGGAGTCTTAAGTTTGATGGAGGTCTAGGGAACAAACTAAAAGCTTCCCTTAAGATGGGGATGAGTCAATTTCTCCCTAAGTTAAAACAGAGCGCCATAGGTCCCTTACGATTTTGGTCTAGTTACAATGAAGAAGAATATATAACAAATCAAGTGTCTGAGTTGTGGGATCAAACTCGATACCTTGGCGGTCAGTGGTGGGGTGGGGGGTGGCGTGGGGGTTGGGGGGGGGGGGGGGGTAGACGTGATACAGGTTAAGGGGGGATGGTTCACTTTTTGGGCGATTTTTGCATGTATTCATTATTGTTCTAGTTTCCTCCCTAGACCTCCATCAAATTTAAAAAAACATCCATTAGATGTCTTCCAACATTACAGGCTCACTATCGTTCGCCAGGGAAAACATCGACACCTAAATAGCACGAAAGGTCTAAATATTGACGAAGAAATGGGTCAAAAGGTGTTAAAATCGCCAAACTAATGGGCCAAACATCTTAACATCTGAAAACAAACGGGGCTAAGCATGAGGGAGATAGTGGTCCAGAAAACCGGCACATCTCCCTTTAACCCCTTCTGTACCGGCGACGTCTTTTTAGCTTTATTTTTAGGCGATTTTAGACAATTTTATTCAGTTTATAAAGGGCCTCCAGCTATTAACAGGCTTTGGACTCTCTCACTTAACCAATTGTACAACTACTGCTCCTTCTTCTATCTATCTTTCTATTGCCGGACGCCTTGATTCCCGAAGGGGTGGTCACGAACTAAACACCCACATTCACCTTTGTCCCTAATCAGTCGACGTCCCTCCTCCCATCCAGCACCGCTTTCATGCACATACTTCTTAATTCCATCCTTCCACCTCTCTCTCGGTCTACCTCTTCCTCTGTCCTTCCACTTCGCTCTCGTACACTCTCAGTCATTCTCTTACTTCCCATGCATTCCACATGGCCTAACCATCTAAAGGTGTTCCTTTTCACACTTTTCAGCACATCTACATCCACACCACACTTCTCTCGTACTTCCTTATTCGTCTGTCTATCCTTCCATGTAACTCTGTACGCACTTCTCAAATAAATTATTTCTACCCCTCTAACTCATAGTTTGAATCTCTCCAACAACATCCGAGCTTCGCTCCCGTAAGTCAATGTCTGAATTACCATAAGGACTTCTTTACTTCCATGCTGACCACCCTATTTCTTGTTACTGCTTTCAGCATTATTACAACCCTCTTCCCCTGTTGCACCCTCTCCCGCACTTCTTTCTCCATACTCCCATCTTTACTCAACACACTGCCCAAATACTTAAATGAGCTGACATTCTCCATAGTCTAAGAGTTCAACCTCACCTCACACTCTGTGGCTACACCCCTTTCAAAGACCATAACCTTGCTCTTCCCCGCATTTCCCTCCAGATTCCGTTTGCAAACACTTCTCCAAACATATTTCACCAGGCTCTGCAACTTCCATGCACTGTCGCTCATTAGAACTGTATCATTGGCAAACAGTAGTAAGATGCACAAAATCGTCTAAATATACAGTAGTTCGAATAAAAGTAAAAAGACGTCGCCGGTACAGAAAGAGTCAGGATGATGGCCTAGTTACAAATCAAGTATTGGAGTTGTGGAATCAAACTAGATTCCTTAGGGGGGGGGGGGGGGTTAGGGGTAATACAGGTTAACCCCTTCTGTACCGGCTTCGTCTATTTTAATTATATTCTAGCTATATTTAAACGATTTTGTGCAGTTTAAGAAGGATCTGTGGTAGTAAGATGGGTTAAGAGAGATAGTTCAAAGCCAGTTACCTGCTTGACTGGGTATTTTTATACTGAATATAATCGTATACAGTATAATATAGCGGGACGTTTAATATAATCGTATACAGTATAATATAGCGGGACGTTTAATATAATCGTATACAGTATAATATAGCGGGACGTTTAATATAATCGTATACAGTATAATATAGCGGGACGTTTAATATAATCGTATACAGTATAATATAGCAGGACGTTTTAAATACCATAGACTCGCCGCGCTCAGGTAAAATAGACGTCGCCGGTTCAGAACAGGTTAATCACCCCTGAGGCTATGGGGCTTCACGTATATATAAGACACTATGGCACATCATCAGATCATAGCCACTCAAGAAAACTAGCCATGAAGATTGTAAGTTAAGGGGAGGTGTTTAGTAACTTTAGTTCCTCCCTAGACCTCCATCAAACTTTAAAAATTACCTTCAAGATGTCTCTTGAGATCAACATTAGTACATTTTTCGGTAGAAAATGTCCTTTTAATTTGATTCTAGGTATATTTAGACGAATTTGTGCAGCTTAAAACGGATCTGTGGCAGTAAAAAGGGTTCAGTGAGATAGTTCGAATCTTGTTAATTTCTGGAGGCCCTTTTCAGCCTGAATACAATCGTCTAATAGTTGCCAAAATAAAGATAAATAGGCGTCGCCAGTACATAAGTTGGACCCCACATTATTTATTCAGTACGGGTGCTATCATTTATTCAGTACGGGTGCTATCATTTATTCAGTACGGGTGCTATCATTATTCAGTACGGGTGCTATCATTTTGAATTTATTCTTGCTACTTTTAGACGATTATATTCAGTTTCAAAGTTGCTCCCAGCAATTAATAGGCTTCAAACTATCACATTTAATCCTTTTTACTGCCACACATTCTTCTTACACCGCACTAAATCGTCAACATATAGCTAGCACAAAATAAAAAAGACGTCGCGGTACAGAAAGTGTTACCAAGGATGGCATCACACAACCTTCTCCCCCCCCCCCCATATGTAAACATAATATGTATAATTACACACAAAGTTTAAAGCAGTCTAAGTCATAGGATGAAGGGAAGATTGAGGGAGGGAGAGAGTTCGAGAGGTCACTTGTTGAGTAGAAGAAAGACTGAGAACATTTGCCAATTCTTAGGTTGGAGAGCTGGACAAAATAGGAGTGGGACTGTGGTCAAAGGCGTGTGCCTCGCACTCACCGCAATGGAGGGGGTATACACTGAAAGAGCTCTGAAGAACACAACAATGCAGTGTCCCCCTTCGTTTTTAGGTATTATTGATCGTATATAGGTATTATTGATCGTTTATTGAATATAAATTAATTCTGGTTCAGGAGCAATTTATAACGTGGCCTTCCCAAGGGTTAAGTGACCCATGAATTCCTCCTTCCATTCGTCTACACATTAGGCTACCATACCACAGTTGGAATGTATGTAAATGCTCAAATTAATATGCAGGATTCGAAACTGCATAATCAATCGTAGGCTTGTGCATCATTTTTTTAACTGTCTTGATAGCGCAATGAGTAAATACGCGGAATTTCGGTGTGAGTATCCTAGGTTTGAGTCCTTGGAGTGCCACATGTAATTGTTGATTTCATTAATTGAGTTTAGAAGTAAAGTTGGTTGGTGAAAAAAATATGAATTATTGATCGTTTATAGGTATTATTGATCGTTTATTATTTTTTTATTATTATTATTTTTTTTTAAGAGACAATGAACGGAGGAAGGAAAAACACAGATAAAACAAAAAGGTCCATGTGCCTAAAGGCATCCTCCATTCATAAAATGTTTGTAACAACTGGATTTAAACATTTGTAGATTGTAAGTTTGTGGAAAGCAATTCGAGGGAAGTGAACTCCAAAGAGTAGTAGCTCTGGGGATAAATGAATTCTGATAAGCAGAAGTTCTGCATTGTGGAGGAGAAAGTGTAAATTCATGGGCGCTCTCAGCTGCCCTAGTTCTACGGGGAAAGATGTGGAGAGGCGGCACAATTGAAGCAAGTTCCTCGGAACAATTGCTGTGAAAATATCTGTAGAATAATGCAAGGGATGCAACGTTTCTTCGTATGGATAATGTAGGAAGGTGCTGTGTGATTGCAGGGTTATTGATTAATCTAATAGCTTTATTTTGAATTTTGTCCAACTGCCTCAATGCAACTACTCCACTTCCACCCCACAGAGGTGAACAGTAATCCATCTGAGAACGCACATGACTTTTATATATTACGGCCAACTGCTCGTCAGTGAAGAATTCTCGAACTCTGTAAAGGAGTCCCAGTTTTTTAGAGGCATTCTTAGCAATGCTTCTAACATAATGTGTCCAGCTCAAGTTAGTAGTTAATGTTACACCGAGAATGTCAATACTAGGGGAAGTGGGAATATTTACATCATTAAAAAATATATGGGAGTCAGTGAGATTCTGTCGGTTAGAAAATTGAATGTACTTGGTTTTCTGTGCATTAAAGGAAACTAGATTCTTTTGTCCCCATCCATTAATTCTAGAAAGGTCCTGGTTCAGAGAAATTGCAGTGTTTATTTTTGAATTTATAAGATCGGGTTGGGTGAAAGAATTGGTAAATGTGAAGGAACTGTGGAGTGTTGAGTCATCTGCGTAGGAATGTATTGGATTATGAGTGGTAGATATGAGATCATTGATATGAATGAGGAACAGAATTGGGGCCAAAACTGATCCCTGGGGAACACCAGCATTTATTGAGTGAAACTGAGAATAAAGGCCATCTACCATTACACATATTTTTCTGTTATGAAGATAAGAAGAAATTAGTGGAACTAATGATGCAAGGCCGTAGTGTGACATCTGCGACAATAAGGATTGATGCCAGACTCTATCAAATGCTTTTGATATATCCAGTGCTATTGTATGTGTTTCACCATGTTGGTCTGTAGCTTGGTTGATTTGATGCGTAAGAAGGCAAAGCATGTCTGCAGTTGATCGACATCGTCTAAAACCATATTGCCTATCACTGATTAATTTATTATTCTCAAGATGCTTAATTATGTGATTATTTAATATAATTTCAAAGATTTTACCAAGAGTGGAAGTTATAGCTATTGGTCTGTAGTTTGATGGATCTGAAGAGGCACCTTTTTTAGGAACTGGATGGATGTTTGCTTCTTTCCAGGGTACTGGGAAGCATGAGGTATGAGTACACAGACGGAAAAAAAAATCCAATACAGGAGCGAGCACCAAGGAGCAATTCTTAAGTACTATTGGAGGAATTTCATCTGGACCAGGAGCCTTATCTACTGAGAGATTCTGCAAAATAGTTTTGACATGTCTGGTGTGGATCTTAAGTGAGGGAATTTCAGGCAAATTAAAATTAAGTACAGGGACATCTTGATTTATTTCATCTAAGGTTGAGTTGGTGGAGAAAACATCCGCATGAAGGTTAGCTTTACCTCGTGGGTCACTTACAAGATTGCCAGTCGGAGATTTTAATGGTGGAATGGATGAAGCAGTAGTGAAGTTGGATTTAAATGAGTTAAGAGTAGACAAAAATATTTTGTTATCATTTGGATTATTTATTAGTTTATTTGCCTGCTTGAGGAGAAAGTTTGATTTAGTTAGGTTTAATACAGTTTTGGCATGATTTCTGATGTTTCTAAAGTAATTAAAGGCTTCATGTGTTTTTGATCTTGTGTATGCATTGTAGGCTATTGCTTTTTGTTCAGTTACTCTAGCACAATTATGGTCAAACCATTTAGGTGAATTAGATCTTTTACTGTACTTTTGATGAGGAATAAAAGTTTCCATTCCAATTTTTACAAAATCTTGTATGTGGCTCAAGGTGGAGGTATTATTGATCGTTTATAGGTATTATTGATCGTTTATAGGTATTATTGATCGCTTATTGGTATTATTGATAATTTATAGGTATTATTGATCGTTTATAGGTATTATTGATCGTTTATAGGTATTATTGATCGTTTATAGGTATTATTGATCATTTATAGGTATTATTGATTGTTTATAGGTATCATTGATCGCTTATAGGTATTGTTGATCATTTATAGGTATTATTGATTATGTATAGGTATTATTGATCGTTTATAGGTATTATTGATCGCCGCTGCTCTGAGCCTGACTACCGCCGCCCCTTCTGCCGACATAACGCAGCAGAAGGCACTGAAAGAAGAGCTAGAGGAGCCCCAACCCATTCTGATCCTGGCAGATGAACGGCAGCTACCAAAGGGTGGGTCGTACTCCTTCAGGGTGGAGACAGAGAATGGCATCCTGCAGCAGGAGGTTGGTACTCCTGGCAGTGCTGGACAGACCAACGTGGAAGGACAATATAGGTGAGCAAAAGTTAATCCCTTCTATCCAGAGTGAGCTTTGGCATCCTCTACCTAACCTTAGCCGTTTCTGTTTGTCTCTTTTACTGTCCTACTTTTCCTTCTGGGGGTTGGGGGCGACGAATCCTCCTCCCCTTGTAATATTCACCAACAAGACGATACGGAGTAAGGGGCGAGAGAACGCGAAAGTGTTCCCGGACCCTAAGAATTGGAACTATAGATGTTGTTTCTGTTTTGGCTCTGTCTCGAGTCGGCCACCCCCAGCTATGGGGTATGTGCCTGAGTATATACTTACACACATTATAACAAGATTAGGGTTGGACATTATCTTTGTCTATATATTTTCTCATAAACCATATTCCCTAATTTTGAACCAACATTATTGAGTGGGCATAGAAAGAACATCAGTCCCCCATGACTTAAGGGGAGGTCTTCACTTGAGGGATTGTTTTCTTGACCCCTTTCTCCCTCATGTTTAGCCCCATTGCTTTTGATATTATAAAACGTTTGCCCCATTAGCTTAGCGGTTTTAAGAACTTTCACCCCATATTAAGACCTTTCGTGCAATTCAGGTGTCTATTTTATCCTGGCGAGCGATAGCGAGCCTGTAATTTAAGAGGAACCGGCCTCTGGCCGGGAAATTTTTCTACCGAAAAATGTACAAATTTATCTTAAAAGGGACTCGAGGGGGTGTAATTTTAAGGTTGATGGAGGTCTAGGGAACAAACTAAATACCTCCCCTTAATAGGTTTTAGTTAACAATTCAGTTACTCTGTCAGTCAGTAGCCAAACCCTTTTTCCCTTAAAGGGGTAGGGAGGATCAGCCAGATCTGGGTCCTTTGCAGGCAAAAGGCCCAGCTCCGAGGTTTGCTGATCCATCAGTGTGAGTTAATTCTGAAGGTGGAACTCCCAGGCCTAACCTCCAGGGGCTAACTGCGCCATACAAAATAAGGGCGATGGGGTCGCCACATCCCTACGCCAAAAATAGACCTTAAAAAGAATGTATTGAACAGCGCAACTTCTTTAGCAATTAGTTGTCGCGAGCTGTGCCATAGTCAGTAGAGCATCGGCTGCTGAACTAATGGTCGGCGGATCGAGCCCTCACTGTCAAAATGTTATTTGTGGATGTCAAGCCCAGGCAAGTTGACCTAGCGATTTGTGACAACGACCAATGTTCATGGCCACCCCTTCTCGGAAAATACGTTGTCTGGCAAAACAAAAATAAAACATAAAATATAATATATAATACAATAATAATTATAATAATAATTATGATAATATAATAAAATGCAAACTTCTTTAGATAAATATTGAAAGTGATAATTATTGTGTATATGTTTGTGCAGGTACACTCTTGAAGATGGGACAATTGCTGAGGTGAGGTACGTGGCTGACGAACTGGGCTTTCAAGTTGACTCTCCACTAATGCCTAAGGCCCCAGAATTCCCCCACCCCATTCCCCAGTACATCCTTGATCAGATTGCCTTCGCCGAGGAGCAGCGTCGTCTGCTCGCCCTCCAGCTACAAGAGGAGGCCCAACTGAAGGAGGACCTCGAGGGACAAGAGACTAAGGAGCAGCTAGATACAAAACTCTGGCCAGAAACAGAGAAACAGGTGGAAGTAAAGATGAAATAAAGCATGAAGGCCTTAGCAAGATGACTAATTTAGACTTTGAACTATGGATCAATATAACCCTTCCCGTACCAGTGACGTCTTATTAAGTTCATTCTAGCTATATTTAGACGATTTTATGCAGCTTAACCCAGGAGCACAATAGGCCTCATGGAAGTGTCTGTATTGCGTACGCTATAGGCCTCACGGAAGACAGCCCATGAAAATATACCCTAAAATAAAAACGCCCCACAGGTACTCAATTGGAAGCAATATGTGATTAGGTAGTATAATCACTCTCCAGTACCTCGTTCCTCTCTGTTACATGTGTCCCACCCCAACCCCTCCCTGTCCTCCCCCCAATTCCCCCCTCCTCAATTAGTAACCATTATTCCTCTAATTTTCGTCATTCCTCCCTTTCCCTCCACAAAATATGATGAGTCACGGTCTTTCTCACTCCCTCCTCCTGTTCACATGCGCGAAAGACAGCTGGGAAGCTCAGTCTGCCTCAAGCAAGTCCAGGAAGGACACCTTTGTTGTACTCTCTCTCTAGCCTCCATCTACCCCTTCCTGCCACAAATATACCTTTTTCACTAGATAGTTGCTGTTTACACATATTTTCTGGTCTTCACTGTTTATATGTTCATCATATAAGTAAAATAAATGCACATGGAGAAGAGATAATGCTTTATATGGTAAATAATACAAATTTTGTCAGAATCGAAGTTTTATTTTTTGCATACTCGGCACTTTTAAACAAATCAATTGCGCGCTCCTTGGGTTAAGAAGGATCTGTGGTATTAAATAGAACAAGACATCTCTAAGCCTGAACATTGCTGGGGGCCTTTTTTGAAGTTAATAAAATTGTCTAATAGTTGCCAGAATAAAATTAAAAGGACGGCACCGGTACTGAATGGGTTAAGGTGGGTTAACGAATCGAAAGATATACCATACTGTACTAATCACATAGGTACTATTAACACTTACACATAATATGTGTATTTCCCATGAAATATTATTTCATGGGAAAAAATGGGGAAGGCTTTCCTATTAGTTTCCATATACAATTTTTGTATGTATTTCCTTGTGCATAAGCTGGTTTTTCGGTAAGATATGAACTGCATGATAGGAGAGAGACTCGGTTTTCTTTTGCTTTGTAACATACATACCATTCATAACGATATATAAGTAGACTAAATAAAATATTGTTATATTAATGTATTATTATTTAGACAGTTTATTGTTACTTTCTCGAAGAAATTACAATAGTATACATCATACAAACAAGTATTAATCCTGTTACCCTTGTGGGTAGAATTTATTATATAGAAAACAAAAAAACCATTGTGAGCAAAGTTACACAGTAAACACAGGACAAGATCACCAAAGCCACCTCTCCAATACAAGCACTATTGATGCAATTCAATTATACCCTGTTCCAAGTAAGTAGGCCAAAGCTCTTGAACATTAACCTCTATAACTCACAAACGACTAGAGTAATCGAGCTAATATTACAACCATTTGGGAAGGGTCTGCCCGTGAATTTGTGTGGAAATGTACAGCCCATTTGCCCAGAAATAGTAAACCCTAACCTCCGTAGTTAAAAAAGGACAATAGAAAATGGGCTGTAAATTTCCACACCTATTCCCTGGCTGACTCTTCCCAAATGGTAGAAATAATAGCTCGATTCCTCACGTAGTTTTTGAGTTATAGAGGTTAGGGTTCACGATTTCTGGCCTACCTATAATTAATGAACTATAGTACTATTTTGTTTCCTATGTGGATGAGGGACACAAAAGGCAAAACTGCCTATGACGAGTGCCTCCCCCAGATTTGAAAGAGGGACAGGGCCAAAATCAAGAAATGTTTGAGCCAAAATGTCTGGACACACAGAGTTTGAAGCAATTTAAGTCATAGGATGAGGGAAAGATGGATTCAGGAAGAGAGTTCCAGTGCTCAGCTGTTGAATAGAAGAAAGATTGGGAGTATTGTTTCACTTGGGTTGGAGAGTTGCACAGAGTAGGGGTGGGATTGTGTTGCAAAATGGGGTACTACTCTGTAACTATCTTTCTGCTGACGTCGCGCCTCACCTCGGAATGAGCCACTGTCAACCCTCAAATGTCTCTGATATGCGGCCTGAGAAAGCAATACCAGCCCCAACAGCCCCGGCATTGCATACAATATTTTGCCCAACGTACGGACGAAATCACCACAGCAACAGAGTCCCCCAGAAACTTCCCAAGCTCTGTTACCACCAACCAAAGAATACGGAGAGAAAGAGGGAAACTATTATATTTCCCAAAACATTCGACGCCCTTTCCAGCGTGGCGATTCAACAAGCACCCACATCCCCTACACAAGCCCGAATGTCAAGCAATTTTACCCACAATACCGGCATAGGGACGTGCACCTGTACATTGTGTACAACAACCCAAAACACCCTCACAACCACCGAGCTCTTACTAAAAAACACCCAGAGAACCAGGCGCCCGAACATGTGAACGCACTCGTCACCACCAACCCTCCTAAAAACTATTCTCCAAACAAACCGACCTTTAACCCTATTCCAAACTGTCCGCAATTGGTCAAATAATCAAAGTCAGCAGGTGCAACTACTGCAACAACCCTATCAACCCAACCGAGGCCAACACCAGATCGACCCAAACCAGCCGTGCCCTTGATGCCTGGAGACACTTCACCCCCAACACCTTCGACAACAGAGGCTTTACCACAGCCCCCCCAGGATGCCCATCTAGCCCGGAGATACTCCAATTGGTACTCACCTCCGGAAAAGGAGACACTACTTCAGCCGAATTAACCATAGCCAAGCATTCAGCCTACTGGCTTACTGGAAAGAGCAGGACATTAGACCACGGCCCCTTCGAGTTTCCAAGCAGGATCTCTTCAGCCAGTGTCATGTGTGAGGACCTGGGACCACCACCACATGCAAGATGGCCTGTGCCAGTTCTTCCTCCAACCCCAGTGCTCTCCAGTCTTTCTCTCCCTTTAACCCGTACAGCCCCAGCGACGCGCCTGACGCGTCGGCGATGTATGTAACGCACAGCCCCAGAGACGCGCCTGGCGCGTCACCCTAATTGCGCCGACCGTGACCTCAGGTGTAGCCACTCAAGAGGGCTCAGATTTGTATGGGAACTGTATACGTATCCCACGCAACCGTGCCGATGGTTGAAAACTCTCAAAGTCCACGTGCGTGCGCGCGAGCGCACAATAACCTGTTTTTTTGGGATAATTGCCTTCAATTTTTTACTCTTGTAAAATCCGTTTTCGGGGTCTCTGTAGGACCATTTTTAAAGCTTTTTGAGCGGTTTTTCGTGGTTTTTCCTTCATTCCTAACCCATTCGCTATTGTTTCTGGAATAAAACAATTTTTTGAAAACCGGCCGGGTTCTGGTGCGCAAACATTACAAAACTAGCCGGGGCTCCACGGGTTAAGTGCCCTATTTCTTTGTGTTTTTTGATTAAAGCTATAGTGAGGTATAGACTTAGATGTGCCAGGAATCTGCCAAGTGTAACGCAACCTTGCCGAGGGTGTGCTGTACAATAGAGATCCTATAGTAACTGTAGGATCTCTACTGTACACCTGCCATCTAGTTTGCTAACCAGTGCCCGTTTTGTTGGGGAACACCCCGTGCTACCGCCAGACGCTGCAGACGCTCTGTCAACGCTCTCACGATATCGATCATAATTTGAGTATTAACTACTCATCCTCTTCATTCTTGTGCATGAAAGGTGGTTAAGAGCACGTTTAACCATCCTGTAGCTTAGTAAGTAACACTGCACGATATTTCGCTGTGTATTGACTGATAAACTTTGTGTTTATCACAAGACTCCTGCTCGGACAGGGCGCCACTAGCGCCATCTATTGTTTTGTTTTGCTTTGTAAACAAACGCTCTCTTATTACTATTTTATATAAAATCGTAGCCCCTAATTTTACCCATTACCTACTGTAGTAAGTATCTATTTAACTGCCTTGTATGTAAGTAAAGCTTTGCATATTAATTTGCTAATAAACAATATTGTTTACTAACTAACCGCCTACAGGGACTAACGCCGACACCATTTTGTAAACAAACCTTTTTGGGGATTATACATATTAAATTCCAGCAAATTTTGTACCAAATTTAAGTGCATTCATTTATCTTTTCCCCCTAGATATATTCTTGACTTTTTCTCCTCAGACTGATTTTACTTTAAGCTAAGGGTGGTATTTGTACAAACTAACCTAGCCTAACCCAACCTGCCAAGCTTTTAACCTAACCCAAACCTAGCCTAGCCTATAGCCAGCCAATCTGTTTTATTATTAACTCTTGTAGATATTGTATTTAGTATCCTACTGTAGCTATATATATCTGTAATTTTAGTTGTTGCTTGCACGATCTTGTAATAACCTTTGACTGATACACTTTTTTATCTAAAAAGAGTAGGCTACTGCTTTACTAGGCTACAGTGACACCAGGGTCATCTGTTGACACAGTATATTAACCCCTTGTGTGCAGTCACACTTTATTTTTATATAATCTCTATTTGGTGAATTGTATATTTAGTTACATATTCTGTTATACATATATTTGTTTAAGGTTAGGTTATCACACCTGGTAGCCTATTTCTGCGAATTTCAATTTTATTATATTCGGTTAGGCTATTCAACGCTGGTAGCCTATTATTGCGTATTTCAATTTAAAAAAAAAAACCTTTTGGTTAGGCTATCGCCCCTGGAAGCCTAATTCTGCGTATCTCAACATTTTTGTTTTCGGTTAGGCTATCACCCCTGATAACCTATTTCTGCGTATTTCAGCATATTTGTTTTCGGTTGAAGTGATTGAAGTGTTTTTAAAGTGAGTGAAGTGTTGTAAAGTGAGTGAATTGTTTTTTAAGTGAGTGAAGTGATCTGAAGAAAGTGACTGTCACCATGCCTCGCGCTTGTGCGAACTGCGCCGGTAGGTTTGGTGAGTCCATGTTTGCTACTATCGATCTTCAAGTCTGCCGGCTCTGCCAGCAACGAGAGAATTTTACAGTGAAATTAGATGAAGCCTACAACAAGATCAACGTCCTCACCATGAAGCTGGAATCACTCCAAGAGTTTGTAACACTCAACGTTGGAGTGCCACAAACTTCAATTGTCACCGTAACTCCAGCAGCCACCAACGCCCCAACGTCAACTGCCAACAATTCAACGCCTACAGTAGCCATTTCAGCTGATGTTTCCGATACTCAAGATACAAATAGCGACTCTCTTCCCCCTCAAGACAACTTCCGTGTCGTGAGGAACAACGTTTGCCCCAAGACCAGGAAACACATACCGATTACCGAGTGTCAAAACCGTTTCCAGATACTCGCAGACTCAGATGACGAAGAGGAAATAGAAGAAGTCCGGCTCGTGGGAGACTCGATGATACGTGGTCAGCTCACAGAGTTTTGCGCCAGGGCACCTAAGACCAGGAAGCGTTTTTGTATCCCTGGTGGTGGTGTGGATGACGTAGTTGCAGCAGTTGACGAAGTATCAAAGCTGGCCCCAGCTAATACAATGTACGTCATCCACGTTGGATCCAACGATGTACAGCGAACCCGGTCGGAAGATTTGCTTTTAAAGTACCAGCAGCTGATCAAGTCGTTTAAGGAGAAGTCATCAAGGATCATCGTCTCAGGAATCGTCCCCCGGCTCGGTGTAGAGAGCCGATTTTACAACATAGCCACCAGCACAAATCGTTGTCTAGCAAACCTCTGCAGGAAGGAGAACGTGGGATTCGTCGACACCTGGGACAATTTCTACTACGATGACTATTTGTTTTCGGACGATGGAGTTCATCTGAACCAGGTGGGAGCAGCGCGTTTTGGGCGTCTTCTCAACGATGCGGTGAAGGATTTTCGGAGAAGAAATCGACTCAGCACAGGACAACCAGGAAGGAGGACCGAAGACAGCGAGGACGGCAATCTACAAAGGAATTAAATACTAATCCGTCAAGAACCGCGAATTTGGATAAAGCTCCACCAACACGACCCAAATTCAAAACCGTCAGGGATAACGACCGAGGACCGAGGACAGCCATGAATGTAAATGTAGATCCGACCAGAACCAATAATTTGAATAAAGACCGTTCCTTGAATCCCAAATCCAAACTTTGAATGTTTTCTATGCAAACGCTCGTAGCATACGCAATAAATTTTCAGATTTAGAGGAACTAGTGTTTACAGAAAATTATGATGTGATTGGCATAACAGAATCTTGGCTCAATACACAAGATAGAGACTTTTTAGCAGAGTATTCACTTCCCGGTTATGTAATGTTTGAGAACAGCCGAATAAATAAAAATGGAGGTGGCGTTTTATTTTATATCAAAGAAAGTCTTAACCCGACCCTCGTGTCAAAACCTCAAATTGTGAACGTCGACACATCTTTTGTGCTAATAAAGAATAATAAAGGTACAAAAATAATACTTGCGTTAATATACAGACCTCCAGCTCAATCAGTGCAAACTGACCGAGAAATTTACGAACAAATTGCAGATGTAAGTAACTCACAAGATACCGTAATTTTTGGCGACTTTAATTTACCTGTGACCAAGTGGGGCGATACTCTTACTTCACACTCCGGACATGACTTGTATACGAACTTGCAAGAGAGTTCGCTTTATCAATTTGTTCGAATGCCGACCCGTGGTAATAACGTTCTTGACATTGTACTTGCAACAAAAGAAGAATTGATAGAGAATTTGAATGTTGGTGATGAATTCAGTAACAGCGACCATCGTACGATAACTTTCACTTTAAAGTTTACTAGTAACGAACCAAATAGTAGCATCGAAAAAGTCCCTAATTTCAAGAAAGCAAACTTCCATAAACTTAGAGCTATGTTTAAAGAAACTGACTGGAGCTTTTTAATTAACAATAACGACATAAATACATCTTGGAAGTTATTCGAAACCACTTACCTAAAAGCAGTGCAAGACTGCATACCATCGAAAATACGGCGTCCAGGCCATAATAATAAGCCCAAATGGTGGAATAAAGATATTTCAAACTGCCTGCTTGCTAAAAAATTTGCTAATGATAGATTAAAATCCTCACAAAATGACGAAGAACGGGTGAAATTTGTAGAGCTACGACGCAAAGCCAAAAAGTTAATTAAGCAAAGTAAAAAGACCTTAGAGTTACATATTGCGAATCAAAGTAAAACAAACCCGAAAGAATTCTATAGTTATATCAGAAAGAAAAAAGTAGTTACTTCAACTGTTGGACCGTTAGTCGATGAAAAAGGAGAATACACCAAAGACGAAGTACAAATGAGTAATGCCCTCAATACCTTCTTTGCATCAGTTTTTACAACAGAAGACCTCAGTGATATCCCTACACCATCGCCGATTCAGATTGATAATTCAGATGTTCTAAGCAATATCACCGTTACAGAGAGAGAAGTATTGAATTGTTTAGATAAACTCAAGGTAAATAAAACGCCAGGACCTGATACAATCTCGCCTAGAGTTCTAAAGGAAGCTAAGAATGAGCTCTCCAAACCACTGACATTACTATTCAATAAATCCTTGCAGTCTGGAACTATGCCTGATCAGTGGAAGCTAGCCAACGTAACACCGATATTCAAAAAAGGCAGAAAATCCCTACCCAGTAACTATCGTCCAATTAGCTTAACCTCAGTTGTATGTAAAATGCTAGAAACGGTCATACGAGACAGACTCGTAAATCACTTAGAGGAAAATAACATACTTAAAGATACTCAACACGGCTTTCGTAAAAAACGTTCCTGTTTAACAAACCTCTTAGACTTCTTCCACGATATCCTCAACCTCTACGATGAGAGTAAAGCTGTAGATATTATATACCTTGATTTTCAAAAGGCCTTTGACAAAGTTCCCCACAAACGTTTACTGCTAAAACTAAAAGCGCATGGAATACAAGACGGTGTGTTGAAATGGATAGAAAATTGGCTCAGCAACAGAAAGCAAAGGGTAGTCATAAACGGTAAGGCATCTAAATGGACCAATGTAAGTAGCGGGGTACCCCAGGGTTCGGTACTAGGACCAATTCTCTTTCTAATTTACATCAACGACATAGATGAGGGTCTCACCTGCACAATCTCAAAATTTGCTGACGATACAAAAATTGCAAATAGCGTACTCTCAAAAGAACAAGTTGACGATATGCAACACAATCTAGATAAATTGTCATGTTGGGCCCAAATTTGGCAAATGAGTTTCAATGCGGATAAATGTAAAGTACTACATGTCGGATACCTAAATGAGAAAGCAAACTATTCGATGAATGGCACTCAGCTTAAGAATGTAAACAGAGAAACTGATCTGGGAGTAACAATATCGAGTAACCTAAAACCGAGTCAACAATGTTCAGAAGTTGTTAAGAAGGCAAACAAAATAATTGGCTTTATAGGCAGGTCATTTGAGCATAAATCCAAAGAAGTTATCCTAACCCTTTACAATTCCTTAGTCCGCCCTCTTCTGGAATACTGCGTTCAATCCTGGTGCCCTTATTACCAAAAAGATATAAACAAGCTAGAACGAGTTCAACGTAGAGTTACCAAAATGATACCTAGCCTAAAGAACAAACCATACGAAGAGCGTCTTAGAGAATTAAATCTATTTCCTTTAACCCAGCGCAGATTAAGAGGCGACTTAATTCAAGTGTTCAAAATCATCAAAGGCATCGACAATATGAACTGTAGTAAGTACTTCACTATCGACCAATCTAATTACACGCGGGGAAACGGTTGCAAAATTATTGGTAAATCTTTTAACTCGCACGAATCTAAGAATTTCTTCTTCAATCGAGTTGTCAACTTGTGGAATGGGCTTCCCCGAGACGTTATAGACTGCAGCACCGTTGATTCATTTAAATTCCGCCTAGACAAATATCTCGCATCAAACCCGCGACTGACTGCGTTTGTAAATGAATAACTTTATCCTCCCCTCAGTTACTAACCCATATGTCCCCAACTAACTTCCTAGTCCTGCCACGTTAGTGGCAGGGCAGTAGTTCCCTTTCCAATGTTCCCTTACCCACTCTAAACCACTGTTTGGACACTTGATCCTCAGTGTTTTGGAGGACAAGCAACCTAGAAGGGTCACTAGACCTGTTGTTGCTTGATTTCCTTTGTACTCCTTTGTACCTTTGTACCTACACCTATCCTACTCCGGTGTTGCATATACATACTTCCTCGGGTCCGGGCTCCCGCGATCCCCTGAAGAGGAGATATATATATGACATTACCAATTACACACATACACGAGTGTCATTTGCGAGTGCCTGTGCATATCTGAGTCTACGCACCACTTATTATTGAGACTTAGGCAGATAGTGTATTTCTATCCCAGAGTTAATATCTTTGCATTCATGTGTTCACTCTTGTGTCTTATTTATGCTGACACTATTAATTATCTTTTGCAACATCATTCTTAGAGTCCACTTCGTTCTGACTCTTATTGTTACCTGTTTAGAGAGCTTGATATCTTATGATCAACTCTTGATCAAATTATGATTTACTTATGATTTGATTTTTAATTCGACCTAATTCATTGTTGTTACCCATCCGCTGTGTGTTTACCAAGATGATTAGTTATGTGCGAGACCCATTGTCTCGATTGATCATTTGTATTTCTTTTTCCCCTATACACAGTCTGTACTATCAACCAAAAGTGTTATTGTATATGTTATGTGCCTATGTCTAATTGTGAATAAAACCATTGTAACTTGTCCTTGTGTTTCTGTTGATTGCCTGTCATTTGTTGGTATCAACAGAATTTAAGGCCAGTTCTCGCCCAGTCGTGAGCACATTAAGTTGAGAGTCACTACACATATTAAGTTGAGAGTCACTACACATATTAAGTTGAGAGTCACTACACATATTAAGTTGAGAGTCACTACAATATTAAGTTGAGTCTACACATATTAAGTTGAGAGTCACTACACATATTGAGAGTCACTACATATTAGTTGAGAGTCACTACACATATTAAGTTGAGAGTCACTACACATATTAAGTTGAGAGTCACTACACATATTAAGTTGAGAGTCACTACACATATTAAGTTGAGAGTCACTACACATATTAAGTTGAGAGTCACTACACATATTCCTGAGTGGAAAGTGTGACCAGCTTATACCTCGCCCTTTTAGAGAGTGGCATAACAGTTTCCAAATAGATATGTAATCAATGATCAACTTAAGGGGACAGTGGGTATTTGTTTGGGGTCTATATATTTGTATAATAAATGTATTGTTTATTTTTGGTCGATAGATCTTCATCAAACATAAGAAAACATTCCCATGTAATGGCACGAAAAGTCTTGATATTGATATAGAAATGGGACGAACAGTATTTAAATACATACAAAACATAATGGGAAGAACGTCTAAATATCTGAAAACTAATGGGGCTAAACGTGAGGAAGAAGGGGGCAAGAGAAACGACCAATCTCACCTTAATTAAAGGGGTTTAGATAGTCCAAGTATCAATTCGAACACCGGTATTGAAATAGAATAGTCGCGTTAGTCTTCGTAGTAGTAATATAAGTAGTAGTGATAGTAATAGTAGTAATAGCAATAGCAGTCTTTGGGGTAGCTATAGTCGGTTTTATTTCAGCTGATGGTACTTTAAATCACATAGCAACCGATTTCTCGTAGTGATGCCAAGTTTGCATAATTAAAGGGAGATGGGCGGTTATAATATATTTGCATTTTTTTTTTTTTTTTTTTTTTTTTACTTTCCACCCTAGACCTCCATCAAGCTTAGAAAAAACATCCCCTAGACCTCCCTTCAAAATACATTTGCAAATTGTTCGGTAGAAAAATTTCTCGCTATCGCTCGCTAGGAAATAATCGACCCATAAATGGCATGAGAAGTCTTAAAATTGACATAGAAATGGGGCGAAAGTTATTCAAATTGCCAAACTAATGGGCAGAACGTCTAAAAATCAATAAACTAATGGGGCTAAACATGAGGGAGAAGGGGGTCCTGAAAAACGAACCAACCCTCCATAGCAACATAATTTCGCTACACAATATATTTAATATCTGAGTAATCAAGATAAAGTAATATAGTTACCTGGAGGGATAGACAGACGAATGAGTAAGTATAAGGCCGGTGTGGTGTGGATGTAAATGTGCTGGAAAGTGTGAAAAGAAACACCTTGAGATGGTTCGGCCATGTGGAATATATGGGAATATATGGAACATATGGGAAGCTAGAGAATGACTAAGAGTGTACTACGAGAGCAAGGTGGAAGGACGGAGAGGGAGAGGTAGATTGAGAGAGAGATGGAAGGATGGAGTTAAGAATTATATGCGTGAAAGCGGTGCTGGATGGGAGGAGGGGCGTCAACTGATTGGGAACTTAGGTGCATGGGGGAAATTCATTCGTGGCCACCCCTTCGGGGATCACGGCGTTCGGCAATAGATTCACCAAAAATGACATTAGTAAAAATTCAGAATCCTGTTTGCTTCGTGTAATTCCAGTTTGTTTTTGCTGGAGAGGGATAACTGAAGGCAACTATGATTACGGTGAATATGTCGTGACTTAGGCTCCGTACGGTTAAGGGGAGATCTCCACTTGAGGGATTTTTTCTTGACCCCTTTCTCCCTCATGTTTAGCCCCATTGCTCTTAATAATATAAAAAGTTTGTCCCATTAGTTTAGCGATTTTAAGAACTTTCACCCCATATTAAGACCTTTCGAGCAATTCAGGTGTCGATTTTATCCTGGCGAGCGATAGCGAGCCTGTAATTTAAGAAGAATCGGCCTTCGGCCGGGAAATTTTTCTACAGAAAAATGTACAAATTTATCTTGAAAGGGACTCAAGGGGGTGTAATTTTAAGGTTGATGGAGGCCTAGGGAACAAACTAAATACCTCCCCTTAAGGGGAGGCTGGCCGTTTGTTTGGTCTATTAATTAATGTATTCATATATTTGTTTAGTTTCCTCCCTAGACCTCCATCAAGCTTAAAATTACACCCCTTTAAGTCCCTTTCAAGATAAATTTGTAAATTTTTCGGTAGAAAAAATTCCCGGCCGAAGGCCGGTTCCTCTTAAAATTGCAGGCTCGCTATTGCTCGCCAGGAAATAATCGACACATAAATGGCACAAATGGTCTTAAAATTGACAACGAAATGGAGCGAAAGGTGTTAAAATCGCCAAACTAATGGGCCGAACATCTTATAATCTCAAAAACTAGTGGGGCTAAACATTAGGGAGAAGGGGGTCCAGAAAAACGGGTTATCCTGCCCTTAAGTGGTACCGTACCTAGGTGGAGGTAGGGGATAACAATAGGGATATGCATTACCAGATATACATCCAACAAATTATACTCTCATTATTGGTAATTCCTTGTATTAGTGGTTCATGTAGCTTTTGTGATTACCTGAATGCTGTTTAACCCCTTCTGTACCGACGCCGTCCTTTTAGCTTTATTCTGGCTACTATTTAACGATTATATTCAGTTCTAAAAGGGTCTCCAGCAATCTACAGGCTTCGAACTGTTTCACTTAATCCTTTTTACTACCATAGATCCTTCTCAAACTGCACACAAGCGTCTAAATATAGCTAAGATACAATTTAAAACACATCACAGGTACAAAAGGGGTTAAGGATACTAACGATAGTATTTAACACATAATTGTCAGATTGAAATTCTCCTACTCGACAAGACAAGGAGAGGG
This sequence comes from Paralithodes platypus, assembly GCA_032716605.1. Taxonomy (NCBI): domain Eukaryota; kingdom Metazoa; phylum Arthropoda; class Malacostraca; order Decapoda; family Lithodidae; genus Paralithodes; species Paralithodes platypus. The sequence goes on from CM064535.1 coordinate 1,135,456, forward strand.
TCTAGGGAAAGCAAAAGTGGTCCCGGATCCTAAGAATTGAAACTTTAAATTATGTTTCTGTTCTGGCTCTGTCTCGAGTCGGTCACCCCCAGCAATGGGGTACTTGCCTGAGTATATACGTACATACATACATCTATAAACTTTCAACTCAATTTACTCCCTGCTGTTAACCCCTTCTGTACCGGCGACGTCCTTTCAACTTTATTTTGGGTATTATTAGACGATTTTATTCAGTTTGAAAAGGTCCTCCAGGATTTAACAGCCTTCGAATTATCTCACTTCATCCTTTTTACAACCACGGATCCCTCTTGAGCAGCACGAAATCGTCTATATGAAGCTGGAATTTAAAACATATAATACGTGGCAGGTACAGAATAAATTAACATACACGTAGACAGTATTCCCAGGCGCACACGAGAGCTATTCTATCCTCGCTATACTTAAGGGGGGTGACCTGCTTTTTGTTATTTCTGTCCTTTTCTCTCTTTCGCTGGCTTGTATCCATTTGGCCCCATTCAGCCTTCCTTTTTAAGACGTTTATCCCCATCTAGGTGTCGATTTCTTCCTGGCGAGCGATAGCGAGCCAGCATTATATGAAGAAATCCGGCTTCGCCGGAGACATTTTTCTATCGAAAAATGTACAAATTTAGCCTGCTGTCAAACAAAAATAAAAAAATATGCTGGCTCGCTACCGCTCACCAGTAAAAAATTTACACCTGGATGGGGATTAACGTCTTGAAACAGTAGGCTGAATGGGGCCAAATGGATACAAGCCAGAGAAAGATAGAAGAGGCCAGAACAAAAACAGGTCACCCCCTTAACCTCTTCTGTACCGGCGACGTCAATTCAATATATTCTGGCTGTTACCATTAGATTATATTCAGTTTAGGAAGGTTCTCTAGCAATTATATCACTATACCTTGTTTCAAGTAAGTAGTCCAGAAATCGTGAACTCTAACCTCTGTAACTCAAAAAGGGGTAGAACAAATGGGCTGTAAATGTCCACACCTATTCCCTGGATGACTACCTCCCAATGGTAGAAATATTAGCTGGATTACTCTGGTCGTTTGTGAGTTATATAAGATAATATAAGTTATATAAGTTTGTGAGTTATATAAGATAATATAAGGTATATAAGTTTGTGAGTTATATAAGTTAATATAAGTTATATACATTTGTGAGTTATATAAGATAATATAAGTTATATAAGTTTGTGAGTTATATAAGTTAATATAAGTTATATACATTTGTGAGTTATATAAGTTATTGTTCAAGAGTTTTGGCCTACTTACTTGGACCCGGGTATAGCTGGATTACTCTGGTCATTTGTGAGTTATATATCTATACATTTGTTTCTATGTGGATGAGGGATACAAAAGGCAGAGCTGCCTGTTACAAGTGCTTCTCCCAGTTAAAAGAGTGACAGGGGTAGTGATTTTTTTGTTTTCCAGAAAGCAGTGTGGTGTGCTTATTTAGTGATGTAGATAGCAGGAGGAGGAGGTGTTTGTGAGAGGTTAATGTTCGAGAGTTTTGGCCTACTTATATGAAACAGGGTATAGTCTGCCCCACTGAACTCCGACACACAGAAATCTTCAACAATTATTACCGCCACACTTCAGCAACTCGGCCCTAATCCTGCACTTGTAATACACGTAATGACATTACGAAGATCGCTATATTTTTGAGTCGATTTTGTCATATATCTATCATCTTTTTTTGTTTCCTCCCTAGACCTCCATCAAACTTAAAAAAAAAAAACATCCATTAGATCCCCTTTATAAATTAATTTGTACATTTTTCGATAGAAAACTTTCCCGGCCAAAGGCTGATTGCTCCACAATTACAGACTCGCTATCGCTCGCCAAGAACAAAATCGACACCTAAATGGCACGAAAGATCTTAATATTGACAAGAAAATGGGGCAAAGAGTCTTAAAATCGCCAAACTAATGATCCGAACGTCTTAAAATCTGAAAACTATAGGGGCTAAGCATGAGGGAGAAAGGTGTCCAGATAAACAGACCATCTACCCTTAATTAAGTTCACTCCCAACACCAAACACCTCCTAATGGAATTAATGAAAGCATGTACTCCTCCCGGGATTCGAACCTGGATAGAGTGTTTAAAATCTGCATGTGGTAACGCAGGTTCGAATCCCGGTGGATCACAGGCTTGCTTTCATTAAGGGGAGGTATTTACTTTGTTCCCTAGACCTCTATCAAGCTTAAAATTACACCCCCTTGAGTCCCTTTCAAGATAAATTTGTACATTTTTCGGTAGAAAAATGTACCGGCCGAAGGCCGGTTCGTCTTAAATTACAGGCTCGCTATCGCTCGCCAGGATAAAATCGACACCTGAATTGCACGAAAGGTCTTAATATGGGGTGAAAGTTCTTAAAATCGCTAAAGTAATGGGGCAAACGTTTTATAATCTCAAAACTAGTGGGGCTAAACATTAGGGAGAAAGGGGTCCAGAAAAACGGTCTTCCTCCCCTTAAAGACTAACCATTACGTCACCAAGACAGAACACACTGGCTAAAATTGATGAACCTACTTGGAAATAATGGTGCCGATTTATTTTGTCTTAAGGGGAGGAAGACGGTTTTTCTGGACCCCCTTCTCCCTAATGTTTAGCCCCACTAGTTTTGAGATTATAAGACGTTCGGCCTATTAGTTTGTCGATTTTGTGACCTCTCGCCCCATTTCTTTGTCAAAGTTAAGACCTTTCGTGCCATTTAGGTGTCGATTTTTTCCTGGTGAGCGATAGCAAGCCTGTAATTCTAGAAGGAACTGAACTTCTGCCGGGACATTTTTCTACCGAAAAATGTACATATTTTAATTGAAAGGGGGTCGTGGGGGTGTTATTCTAAGTTTGATGGAGGTCTAGCGAGGAAAGTCAATAATTAATAAATAATTAAATACAAAGACCAACAAACAACCACTACCCTCTAAAGTAAGCCATTATAGATGTACAATCAATACATAGACCAACAAACAACCACTACCCTCTAAAGTAAGCCATTATAGATGTACAATCAATACATAGACCAACAAACAACCACTACCCTCTTAAGTAAGCCATTATAGATGTACAATCAATACATAGACCAACAAACAACCACTACCCTCTTAAGTAAGCCATTATAGATGTACAATCAATACATAGACCAACAAACAACCACTACCCTCTAAAGTAAGCCATTATAGATGTACAATCAATACATAGACCAACAAACAACCACTACCCTCTTAAGTAAGCCATTATAGATGTACAATCAATACATAGACCAACAAACAACCACTACCCTCTTAAGTAAGCCATTATAGATGTACAATCAATACATAGTCCAACAAACAACCACTACCCTCTTAAGTAACCCATTATAGATGTACAATCAATACATAGACCAACAAACAACCACTACCCTCTAAAGTAAGCCATTATAGATGTACAGAAGAGCGACCATTACTTGCATTACTTTATGTCCACAGACATTCCAATAATTTAAGTACGTTTCCGTATATATTTTGTTTTACTTATATATTTATTATTGTTTTTTGTTACTTAAGGAACCGGTCGAAGCCTTCTAAAATTACAGGCTCGCTATCGTACGCCAGGAAAATATCGACACCTAAATTACACGAAAGGTCTTCATATTGACAAAGAAATACGGCAAAAGGTTTCAAAATCGACAAACTAACTGAACGAACGTTTTAAAATTTCAAATCTAATATGCTAAACATGAGGGAGAAGGGGGTCCATAAAAAGCGACTACCTGCCCCATAATCACACATGACCTACTTGAAAATAGTGTTGACGATATTATTTCAACTCTGGGGGAGGCACTCGTCACGGACAGTTTTATCTTTTGTCTCCCTCATATATACATAACAAAGATAATAAATAATACAAATACAATCTTGAATAAAACAAAATAACTTTTATATAAAACTTGTAAAAAGGGCCTTGTAAATTGTAAAAATACGTGTAAAACATATTTAAAAAAAAAAATGTAAAAAAAACTAGTGAGTATTTTGGAAGTCAGCCATAACCTACCTGCGTCTGTCTGTCTGTCTAACCTTCAATGTGTCAGGTGGGGGGGGGGGGGGGGGGATAAAAAGCCCGTTCTGTGGCCTTCCTTTTCAGCCCTTACCTGTATTTACCTGCCCCTCTCTCTCTCTACCTCCTCTCTCTCTCTCTCTGTTCCCTTACCCACTCTAAACCACTGTTTGGACACTTGATCCTCAGTGTTTTGGAGGACAAGCAACCTAGAAGAGTCACTAGATCTGTTGTTGCTTGATTTCCTTTGTACTCCTTTGTACTCTCTCTCTCTCTCTCTGTGTATCTAGGGTATACTTTATATATTTCTGTCTGTATTTTCCTGCCCCTCTCTCTCTCTCTCTCTCTCTAGCTAGGGTATTATATCTTTCTGTTTATCTACACATCTTCCTTTCCTCTTTCCCTCCATATCAACCTTCAAGTTCGAGTAATACTAGGTCCCTTAAGGAGAGTTGTATACCCTCATAAGTTCGAGTAATACTAGGCCCCTTAAGGAGAGTTGTATACCCTCATAAGTTCGAGTAATACTAGGTCCCTTAAGGAGAGTTGTATACCCTCATAAGTTCGAGTAATACTAGGTCCCTTAAGGAGAGTTGTATACCCTCATAAGTTCGAGTAATACTAGGTCCCTTAAGGAGAGTTGTATACCCTCATAAGTTCGAGTAATACTAGGTCCCTTAAGGAGAGTTGCATACCCTCATAAGTTCGAGTAATACTAGGTCCCTTAAGGAGAGTTGTATACCCTCATAAGTTCGAGTAATACTAGGTCCCTTAAGGAGAGTTGCATACCCTCATAAGTTCGAGTAATACTAGGCCCCTTAAGGAGAGTTGTATACCCTCATAAGTTCGAGTAATACTAGGTCCCTTAAGGAGAGTTGTATACCCTCATAAGTTCGAGTAATACTAGGCCCCTTAAGGAGAGTTGTATACCCTCATAAGTTCGAGTAATACTAGGTCCCTTAAGGAGAGTTGCATACCCTCATAAGGCTCAGCCAGATATTATGTTTCTCTCGTAACATACAACTGTTGTAATCCACAGGCTAAATACAATAATCTGAATCTAAAAGTAAAATAAAATAAATATGTAAAATCCAAAGAGGGTGGACAACGAAAGACATAGACAAAGGGCATTCCTTATTCTACCTTGCTCAACCGGTCTACCCCTTAAGGGGGGTGACCTGCATTTTGTAATTTCTGTCCTTTTCTCTCTTTCTCTGGCTTGTATCCATTCGGCCCCATTCATCCAACTATTTTAAGACGTTTATCCCCATCTAGGTGTCGATTTCTTCCTGGCGAGCGAAAGCGAGCCAGCATTATATGAAGAAATCCGGCTTCGCCGGAGAAATTTTTCTGTCGAAAAATGTACAAATTTAGCCTACTGTCTAACAAAAATAAAAAAATATGCTGGCTCGCTACCGCTCACCAGTAAGAAATTGACACCTGGATGGGGATACACGTCTTAGAACAGTAGGCTGAATCGGGGCAAATGGATACAAGCCAGAGAAAGATAGAAAAGGACAGAACAAAAACAGGTCACCCCCCTTAACCCCCCCCCCCCCGTCTCTTCTCCGGCTTCCTCTTTATTGTTAAGGAGGGATGGTTGTCTTTATTGTTAAGGGGGGATGGTTGTCTTTATTGTTAAGGGGGGATGGTTGTCTTTATTGTTAAGGAGGGATGGTTGTCTTTATTGTTAAGGGGGGATGGTTGTCTTTATTGCTAAGGGGGGTGGTTGTCTTTATTGTTAAGGGGAGATGGTTGTCTTTATTGTTAAGGGGGGATGGTTGTCTTTATTGTTAAGGAGGGATGGTTGTCTTTATTGTTAAGGGGGGATGGTTGTCTTTATTGTTAAGGGGGGATGGTTGTCTTTATTGTTAAGGTGGGATGGTTGTCTTTATTGTTAAGGTGGGATGGTTGTCTTTATTGTTAAGGGGGGATGGTTGTCTTTATTGTTAAGGTGGGATGGTTGTCTTTATTGTTAAGGGGAGATGGTTGTCTTTATTGCTAAGGGGGGATGGTTGTCTTTATTGTTAAGGGGGGATGGTTGTCTGTATTGTTAAGGGGGGATGGTTGTGTTTATTGTTAGGGGGGGATGGTGTTTTGTGTTGTTAGGGGGGGATGGTTGTCTTTATTGTTAAGGGGGGATGGTTGTCTTTATTGTTAAGGGGGGATGGTTGTCTGTATTGTTAAGGGGGGATGGTTGTCTTTATTGTTAAGGGGGGATGGTTGTCTTTATTGTTAAGGGGGGATGGTTGTCTGTATTGTTAAGGGGGGATGGTTGTCTTTATTGTTAAGGGGGGATGGTTGTCTTTATTGTTAAGGGGGGATGGTTGTCTTTATTGTTAAGGTGGGATGGTTGTCTTTATTGTTAAGGTGGGATGGTTGTCTTTATTGTTAAGGGGGGATGGTTGTCTTTATTGTTAAGGTGGGATGGTTGTCTTTATTGTTAAGGGGAGATGGTTGTCTTTATTGCTAAGGGGGGATGGTTGTCTTTATTGTTAAGGGGGATGGTTGTCTTTATTGTTAAGGTGGGATGGTTGTCTTTATTGTTAAGGGGGATGGTTGTCTTTATTGTTAAGGTGGGATGGTTGTCTTTATTGTTAAGGTGGGATGGTTGTCTTTATTGTTAAGGTGGGATGGTTGTCTTTATTGTTAAGGTGGGATGGTTGTCTTTATTGTTAAGGTGGGATGGTTGTCTTTATTGTTAAGGGGGATGGTTGTCTTTATTGTTAAGGTGGGATGGTTGTCTTTATTGTTAAGGTGGGATGGTTGTCTTTATTGTTAAGGTGGGATGGTTGTCTTTATTGTTAAGGTGGGATGGTTGTCTTTATTGTTAAGGGGGATGGTTGTCTTTATTGTTAAGGTGGGATGGTTGTCTTTATTGTTAAGGTGGGATGGTTGTCTTTATTGTTAAGGTGGGATGGTTGTCTTTATTGTTAAGGTGGGATGGTTGTCTTTATTGTTAAGGTGGGATGGTTGTCTTTATTGTTAAGGTGGGATGGTTGTCTTTATTGTTAAGGGGGATGGTTGTCTTTATTGTTAAGGTGGGATGGTTGTCTTTATTGTTAAGGTGGGATGGTTGTCTTTATTGTTGAGGGGGGATGGTTGTCTTTATTGTTAAGGGGGGATGGTTGTCTTTATTGTTAAGGGGGGTGGTTGTCTTTATTGTTAAGGGGAGATGGTTGTCTTTATTGCTAAGGGGGGGTGGTTGTCTTTATTGCTAAGGGGGGTGGTTGTTCTTTCTCCCTCATGTTCAACCCCATTAGTTTTGAACATATAAGACGCTCGTCCCATTAGTTTGGCGATTCTATGACCTTTCACTCCATTTCTTTGTCAATATTAAGACCTCTCGTGCAATTTAGGTGTCAACTTTTCTCTTGGAGAGCGAAAACTAGCCTGTATTATAGTAGTAACCGGTACATTTTATACCGAAAAAACGTACACATGTATCTTGTATTGAGTTGTTGGGGGTGTTTTATTTCTCCAGCTGGATGGAGGTCTAGGGACAAAACTAAACATATATAAAACAGATATATATATATATATATATATATATATATATATATATTTATATATATATATATATATATATAATAAATACGGCCATCCTTCTTTAAAGCTTCCATTACCATTCTCTCCTTCACCGTCCCTCTGTTTGACTTGGTTCCTCCAGATATTTCCCGAGTCACCTTTGTTTACTGTATAAACCCTTTCCCTCACCCACTATTACTATTATTCTTTAAAATGTTCTTGCTTTCTCACTCAATAGGTTCCATATTTAGTCTAGCCAACCTTAGTAATATATACAGGTATACAGTATATATATATATATATATATATATATATATATATATATATATATATATATATATATACCGGTATATATATATATATATATATATATATTCTATCTATCTATCTATATGCTCAGGCCCAATCCCCATTTTGGGGGTAGCGGACTCAAGACAGAGCAAGAACAGGGAAAACACAAAAACAACATAAAACAAAAAATAAACACAGATAAAAAACACAAACTCACACACATCCAGGTCACCAGGAGAAGACCCAGAGACCAGGGTTACCAAGGTCGCTCCAGCACTCCCCCGGCCCCTGACCACCCGGAGAGGTTCCGATCTCGGCAGGCAGACATGCAGCGGAGCCAAAGCCACAAGCCCTCCCACCACACTTCCAGGCACACCCTTCATATTAATCGTCCCCCCGGGCCAGGCGCCTGATGGACTATTATCTAGTCGAACTTGCGCCCGATCCCTTACTCCAAATGACCATGTGTTCACTCAACTATTCACAAGCATTCTCCATTCACTCCTGTCCACCACCACTTCCCCTGCCTGATCTATAGTCATTCCTCTATCATCCAAAGCCTTTTTTACACAGTCTCTCCATCTCAATGGGGGTCTTCCTGCCCTTCTATCTCCCCTTGTACCTGACTCACATATTCTCTTTGTAAGCCTTTCATCTCCCATTCGTTCAACATGACCATACCAGCTCAGCACCCTTCTGTCCACTCTGGCTGACAAATGTTCCTGCTGCCCCACTCTCCTACATATCTCTTCATTCCTCAATCTGTCTCTACGAGTAACTCCACACATACTCCTCAAGCAGCTCATCTCCATCACATCCAGCCCTCTTTTCTCCTTTTTCTTCAGAGCCCTTGTTTCAGCCCCATACATCACTGTTGGCACAACAATTCCTTGATACAGTGCACTTTTTACTTTCACTCCGAGATTTCTCGTCTTCCACATACTTCCCATTGCTCCGAAAACCTTCCTTCCTTCACACACTCTCTGTTTTACCTCCACTTCCATACCTCCACTCCTGCTTATCGTTCCTCCTAGATATTTAAAACACTCTACTTGTTCCAATATTTCCCCATCCAGCCTCACATCTAGATTCACCCTATGCTCTCCCCTATTACACACCATTACTTTACTTTTATTGACGTTCACCTTCAGTTTCCTCCTTCCACAAACCACACCAAACTCTTTGACTACCCGCTGCAGTTTCTCATCAGAATCCGCCACCAATGCTGTGTCATCAGCGAACAGCAACTGATTCAACTCCCAATCTCTACCATTCTTTCCTACTAAACCCAATCCTCTTCCCATAGTCCTCCTTTTCACCTCCCTCACCACACCATCCATAAACATATTAAACAGCCATGGTGACATTACACAACCCTGTTGCAAACCTACCTTTACCTCAAACCATTCACTCAACTCACCATTTCCTACTCTCACATGCTCTGCTCCCTTCATAAAAACTCTTAACTGCTTCTAACAAATTTCCTCCTATTTCATAAATCCTTAACACCTTCCACATTGCTTCACGGTCCACACGATCATACGCTTTTTCCAAGTCCATAAAAGCCCAAAATATCTCCTTATGCTTCTCTAAATACTTCTCGCATAACTGTCTTACTGCAAACATCTGATCCACGCACCCTCTTCCCCTCCTAAAACCGCACTGTTCTTCTCCTATTGCAACTTCCGTACACTTTATTATCCTCTCTATCAACACCCTGCCATACAGCTTTCCAACCACTGACAATAAACTAATAATAAACTAATACCTCTATATATATATACTGTATATATATATATATATATATATATATATATATATATATATATATATATTTTTTTTTTAGGGTGGCTGACTCTAGACAGAGTCCGAACAGGGACAACATATCACAACAAAAAAACAAAACAGAAACAGAACACAAATTCACACGCATCTAGGACGCGTAGTAGAAAAACCCAGAGACCCAGGTCCATGTGGGGTCCCCAGCTAAGATTTCCTGGTCCCAGATCTCCCGGAGAGTCTTCGGTTAAGCAGGCAGACATGCAGCGGAGCACACCAAAGTGCCCGCTTACCATTCATCCAGGCGTACCCTTCATATATACCGCCTCCCCGGGCCAGGCGGCTACGGACTATTATTTGGTCCAACTGGCGCCCGGCCCCCTCTACCAAACAACACCGTTTACACTCATCTTTTCACTTGCATTCACCATTCATTCCTATTTATTACAACTTCCCTTGCCTGATCTATAGTCATTCCTCTATCTTCCAACGCTTGTCCTACACAGTCTCTCCATCTCAATGGAGGTCTTCCTACCCCTCTACTTTTCCTTTTACCGACTTAAAAATTTTGCTTTGTAAGCCTTTGTAAGCAAAGCACCCTTCTGTACACTCTGGTCGACAAATGTTTCTGCTGCCCCACTCTCCTATGTATCTCTTCATTCCTCAATCTGTCTATACGAGTCACTCCACACATACTCCTCAAGCAACTCATCTCCATCACATCCAGCTTTCTTCTCACCTTTTTCTTCAAAGCCCATGTCTCAGACTCATACATCACTATTAGTACAACTATAACTTGATACATAGCACTTTTAACTTTGTTCCAAGTTTGTTCACCTTCCACATACTTCCCATTGCTCTGACAACCTTTCTTCCTTCACACACTCTCTGTTTTACCTCCATATCCATACCTGCATTCCTGCTTATCATTCGTCCCAGTATTTACCCATCTAGCCTCACATCTACGTGAGGTGCTCTACGAGCACCTCTATTACACACCATCACTCATTTTTATTGACGATCACCCTCAGCTTCCTCCTCCCACAAACCACAGTTTACAGATATAGACTGTGCCACAAACCACATCACTCTTTGACTACTCGCTGCAGTGTCTCCTCAGAATCCGCCACCAACGCTGTGTCATTAGTAAACAGCACTGATTCAACTCCCAATCTCTCTCTCTCTCTATATATATATATATATATATATATACAGTATGTAAATCAACAGCAGCGCTGGTACGAACATCTTTATTTTGGTAACGTTTCGGTTTAAGCATAAACCATCTTCAGACTTAAACTGAAATGAAATAAAAGCCTATATGAGTGGCTGAGTAATCTAGAATAAAACATAAAATTTATAGTTATAAAAATAACGTACTATATATTATAATTAGTAAAATGAAAGAATAAAATGAGAGACGAAGAAACATTATGTGAGCAATAAAAGGAGGGGGGGGGGGGGAGGAAAGTTAATAACATAAATGTTTTCATAAATACAAGAACCAACCTTTACATATTAGAAACACAGTAGAGGAGTGGAAGAGTCGTGCACACCCAGGCTGGGTTTATGTAACTGGGTGAGCAGGGTCTAAGCCAGGAGTTGTGTGACTGTGTTTGGGGCAGTGGTGAGAATTGAAAAATCGGAGGGTTTTATGGGGTGATCAGATGATTCAGAGTGGTTTCGAATGGCAGAAAAGGAAGGATTTGAAAGAGGTCGGTTAATTCTAAATGACCTACCCCGATGCTCGGAGATCCTGGCGGTGAGGTGTCTCATGGACTGACCAATATAAGTCGTATTGCATCGACTACATATAAAAGAGTACACCACCGAGGACTGCAGAGGATCGGGGATTCGGTCTTAACTTTTAAAGAAGTGAGACAGTGTTTGGGGAGATTTGAATACCACTCTCAGATATTTGCGGGTAATGTTCACGAATCAATTTAGCTACTTTATTTCGAATTGAATATGATTTGTTGCCTAGAAATGGGATAGTGAAATAAACAATTGCGTTCTAAGCTGGTGGGATCGGAGTTGAGGAGGTTCTTAATTTATTTAGTTGCTTACCAATCAAGGTATTTGTGAATTTTATTGGAAAGTCATTAAGTTTCAGTGTTTTACGTAAGAATTCAAATTCGAGGTGGACGGACATGTAAGATGAACATATATGATTGGCTCTGGTGACTAAAGTAATAATTAAATTTGTCTTATATTGTATGGGAATGCTAGAATTACATTTTGTTGTAAGTTCTGGAAAAGTTTGCTTTCTGTATATAGAAGTACTAAATGAGCTATTCTTTTTTTCCCACCAGAACATCTGAAAATGGCAATTTATTGTCTTCCTCTGTCTCGCAAGTGAACGTCATGTTCTTGTGTCTCGAGTTCAAGTAATTCAAGAACAGGGGAACGTGGTCGGGTGAACTAAAAACGACGAATGTGTCGTCGACATAACGGCTATAGACAAGAGGCTTGAAGCTATCTGGACATTCACAGAACCATTTTGATTCATGAAACACTACTAATGCGTTCGAGAGGGTTGGAACCAGTGGATTTCCCATATAAATTGTTCACATAATGTTTCTTCGTCTCTCATTTTATTCTTTCATTTTACTAACTCTAATATGTATTAGGTTATTTGTAAAACTATTAATTTTAAGTTGTATTCTAGATTACTCAGCCACTCATATAGGCTTTTATTTCATTTCAGTTTAGGTCTGAAGATGGTTTATGCTTAAACCGAAACGTTACCAAAATAAAGATGTTCGTACCAGTGCTGGTGTTGATTTTTATCATCCGACTCCGGTTCCGGCAACAAGAGAATATTGCTTATATATATATATATATATACGGTATACATATAGATAATATTATTATTATTTTTTCATTTCCGAGAAGAGGTGGCCTTTAATATTGGTGTTTGTCACGAATCGCTAGGTCAAGTTGCCCTGGCTTGAAATCAACCTATAATATTTTTGAAAGTGCGGGCTCGATCCGCCGACCCTTTGATCAGCATCTAACGCTCTACTGAGTATGCCACGGCTCTCCCCTTTTCAGCCATCGTAATATATTCGTGATTTGCATAGTGCTTGGTCATGCATATATAAGAACTACCTTGTATTGTACACTCGGATGCCATAGTCTCTGGCCCACTCATAAATATAAGAACTACCTTGTATGGTACACTCGGATGCCATAGTTTCTGGCAACCTCATAAATATAAGAACTACCTTGTATGGTACACTCGGATGCCATAGTCTCTGGCCCACTCATAAATATAAGAACTACCTTGTATTTTACACTCGGATGCCATAGTCTCTGGCCCACTCATAAATATAAGAACTACCTTGTATTGTACACTCGGATGCCATAGTCTCTGGCCCACTCATAAATATAAGAACTACCTTGTATGGTACACTCGGATGCCATAGTCTCTGGCCCACTCATAAATATAAGAACTACCTTGTATTGTACACTCGGATGCCATAGTCTCTGGCCCACTCATAAATATAAGAACTACCTTGTATTGTACACTCGGATGCCATAGTCTCTGGCCCACTCATAAATATAAGAACTACCTTGTAATGTACACTCGGATGCCATAGTCTCTGGCCCACTCATATATAAGAACTACCTTGTATTGTACACTCGGATGCCATAGTCTCTAGCCCACTCATACATATTCCTGGACATCGCTTATTTCTAATTATGGAAGCATATCTCTGGAAACAAATTGATGAATATATGTTTTCTATACATCAACTACACAACTATGCATACTATCTATTGGAAAGCAAGTTATATCAAAAATCACCCTACATAGTTATACTTGCATAATGAAACACATGGGGTTCGACGAATTTCTATGAGTGGGATACAGACTATGGCATCTTGTTGTACTGTTGAAACCAGATTGAGAGCTTTGGCTATTGAAATATTGACATGTTCGCATCGCTCTAATTATATAGCTACCAGAATCAAAATCTCTCAACAAAAATGTTAGCAAAATGTATCAATGTTGTATAACTCCATGAGCTAAAAGTCAATTACCATAAATTTCCCCCTCTCTCTCTATATGTCTCCCTCTCTCTCTCGGAAGGGATTGTAGATGTGCTAGTTGCATGGTTTACGTCTTTGTACCCCCCTCCTCCCCTCTCCCCCTCTCTCTCTATATGTCTCCCTCTCTCTCTCGGAAGGGATTGTAGATGTGCTAGTTGCATGGTTTACGTCTTTGTACCCCCCTCCTCCCCTCTCCCCCTCTCTCTCTCTCTCTCTCTCTCCTTGTCCTGACCTTGGCGGGCATAATATAAGCTTCGCGGCTCTCCCTTCACCCACCATCCCTCACACAACATCGCAACATGAAAGTCGTGAGTATAGCCCGGTAGTAGGGAACCCCGTAGATACCCCTACCCCCCTTCACCGCCTCCCTCACCGCCTCCCTCAGGAATATTAGAAACAAAGCCACTCCAACAGCTTCCCCTCTCTGTTTCTCTCCAACACCCCTTCCATTCCCCCTCCACTAAACCCCCCCCCCCCCCCAGCAGTATTAACCCCTTCTGTACCGGCGAGGTTATTTTCTCCTAGCTATTATTAGACGATTTTGTCCAGTTTGAGAAGAATCTGTGGTAGTACAAAGGGTTAGGGGAGATATTTCGAAGCCTGTTAATTGCTGGAGGCCCGTCTTAAACTGAATAAAACCATCTAATAGTAGCCAGAATAAAGTTAAAAGGACGGCACCGGTACTGAAAGGGTTAACCCCCTTTTCCCCATTGTTCATCATATTCTGGTCACCATTAGACGATTTTCTTTAGCTAATAATCTACCTCTAGGACTCAAAGGGTTACGTAAGACCTCAATATACCCTGTGAATAGCATAGGTCCTTCTTAACCTCTTCTGTACCGCCGCCGGCCATTTAAGGGGGGATGGTTCACTTTTTGGTCGATTTATTAATTTATCTATTATTTTCCTAGTTTCCTCGCTAGACCTCCATCAAGCTTAAAAAAAAGCCCCTAGACTCCCTTTCAAGATAAATTTGTACATTTTTCGGTAGAAAAATGTCCCGGGTGAAGGCCGGTTCCCCCTAAATTACAGGCTCGCTATCGCTCGCCAGAAAAAATCGACACTTAAATGGCAGGAAAGGTCTTAAAATTGACAGAAACGGGGCGAAAGTTCATAACATCGCCAAACTAATGGGGCTAAAGATGAGGGAGGAGAGGGTCTAGAAAAGCGCCATATGCCCCCTTAACATTATGTCGGCTACTATTAGACCATTGTATTAGACCATTGTATTAGACCATTGTATTAGACCATTGTATTAGACCATTGTATTAGACCATTGTATTAGACCATTGTATTAGACCATTGTATTAGACCATTGTATTAGACCATTGTATTAGACCATTGTATTCAGTTTACAAAGGGCCTCCGACAATTAACAGGCTTCGAACTATCTCACTTAAGGGGAGACTGACCGTTTGTTTGGTCTATTAATTCATTTATTCATATATTTGTTTAGTTTCCTTCCTAGACCTCCATCAAGCTTAGAAAAACACCCCCTAGACCCCCCTTCAAGATGAATTTGTACATTTTTCGGTAGAAAAATGTTCCAGCCGAAGGCCGGTTCCTCTTAAAATTTCAGGCTCGCTTTCGCCAGGAAATAATTGACACCTAAATGGCACGATAGGTCATAAAATTGACAACGAAATGGAGCTAAAGGTATTACAATCGCCAAGGTAGTGGGCCGAACGTCTTAAAACATCAAAACTAATGGGGCTAAACACAAGGCAGAAAGTGGTCCATTCAACCGGCCCATCTCCCCTTAACACATCCTTACACCTGTATATGTTCTGTATTCATTACCATTCAACCGGCCCATCTCCCCTTAACACATCCTTACACCTGTATATGTTCTGTATTCATTACCATTCAACCGGCCCATCTCCCCTTAACACATCCTTACACCTGTATATGTTCTGTATTCATTACCATTCAACCGGCCCATCTCCCCTTAACACATCCTTACACCTGTATATGTTCTGTATTCATTACCATTCAACCGCCTCAGTTCAGTTAACCCTTTCAGTACCGGTGACATCCCTTTTCATTATATTCTGGCAACTATTAGACGGTCTTATTCAACTTAGGAAGGATATCTACCCGTCAAATGATTACTATCACAATTAATCCTTTTAGCTACCCTATGTCCTACCTAAGCTTAATACAAATTTAGCTTAGGAAGGATGTCTACCCGTTAAATGACTACTGACTATCTCAATTAATCCATTTAGCTACCCTATGTCCTTCCTAAGCTTCATAAACTCGTCTAAATGCAACAGCACTAAAAAAACAAAGAGGGTTTAAAATAAATGACATTAGTTCTCATACTCATTCAGAGATATTGTTTTCATTAACCCTTAGAGTACCGACGGAGTCTTCTTGTTATTTCATTGTTTATTGTTCCTTTTTCATTATTTAAACCATGTTTTTACTTTGCTCACTAACTTCTATCAAGCTTTAAACAAACACCCAAGACTCTCCTTCAAGATATATGTGTACATTTGTTGGTAGAAAAACGGCCGGTTTCTCCTAAATTACGAGCTCGAAATCGTTCACCATAAAAAAATCGCCACCTAAATGGCACGAAAGGTTTTACTATTGCCAAAGAAATGGGACGGATGGGCTCAAAACCGACAAACTAATGGGGAGAACGTCTTGAAATCTCGTAACTAATGGGGCATAACATGAGGGAGAAGTGGGTCCAAAAAAAAAAAAAAAAAAAAAAAAAATACATCCCCTTAACCCCTTCTGTACCGGCGACGTCTTATTATTATTTTCTGGCAATATTCAGACGATTTTGTGCAGTTTAAAAAGGAACTGTGGTAGCTGAAAGGGTTAAATGAGACAGTTCGAGGCCTGATAATTGCTGGAGACCCTTTTTAAACTGAATAAAATCGTCTAATAGTAGCCAGAATAAAGTTAAAATACGTTGCCGGTACAGAAGTTAAAATCTCATAACTAATGGGGCTTAACATGAGGGAGAAGGAGGTCCAGGAACACCAAATTCCTCCCCTTAAATATAATATGCAGGAACATTATGCGGTGTAATCGTTCTTCAGCTCGCCCCCCCCCCCCACCCCACACACACACACCCACACACACATACACACTCCCTTCACCACATTATATCTCTCTCTCTCTCTCTCTCTCTCTCTCTCTCTCTCTCTCTCTCTCTCTCTCATTTCAATATGATTTTGGAAACACTTACACAACATTCTCGTTTTCCTTCATTCAGTAAACCCTTTCAGTACCAGCGCCGTGTGTTATACTTTACTCTAGCTATATTTAGGCGATATTAGGCAGCTTAGGAAGGATCTGTGGTGGTTACAAGGGTTGGTTGAGATAGCTTGAAGCCTTATTATTGCTAGCCGTTCTTCCTAAGCTGAGCAAAAATCATCTAATAATATGATTTCTTGGCAATTCATTAAGGGGAGATCTCCACTTGAGGGATTTTGTTCTTGACCCCTTTCACCCTCATGTTTAGCCCCATTGCTTTTGATATTATAAAACGTTCGCTCCATTAGTTTAGCGATTTTAAGAACTTTCACCCCATATTAAGACCTTTCGTGCCATTCAGATGTCGATTTTATCCTGGCGAGCGATAGCGAGCCTATAATTTAATAGGAACCGGCCTTCGGCCGGGAAATTTTTCTACCGAAAAATGTACAAATTTATCTTAAAAGGGACTCAAGGGGGTGTAATTTCAAGCTTGATGGAAGTTTAGGAAACACACTAAAAACCTCCCCTTAACCCGTTCAGTATCGGTGCCAAGCTTTTAACTTTATTCTGGCTACTATTAGACGATGGTAATCAGTCTAAAAAAGTCCTCCAGCAATTAATGGGCTTCGAACTAACTCACTTAACCCTCTCTATTACCACAGATCCCTTTTAAACTGCACCATATCGTCTACATTTAGCTAGAGAGTAAAGTTAAAATGACGTCTCCGGTACAGAAGGGGTTGAGTTTCTTATATCTCATCTCTCAGCTTCACTATATATATATATATATATTTTTAAGCCGGTATCACACGAGCGCATTTTCTGGCAATTTTCGACCACCAGTAAGTTTGTGCTCGTAATATTTTGAGGCATCATCGCACTGGCTTCATAAACTAGACTGAAGGAAGGTTATATAACATGACTGAATTCTGATACAACCGGGATTTGATTTTAAGGGGAGACGAGTCGCTTTTCTAGACCACCTTCTCCCTCATCTTTAGACCCATTAGTTTGGCGATTTTATGAACTTTGGCACCATTTCTGCCAATTTTAAGACCTTTCCTGTCAATTAGGTCTCGATTTTTTCCTGGCGAGCAATAGCGAGCCTGTAATTTAAGTGGAATCGGCCTTCGGCCAGGACATTTTTCTACCGAAAAATGTACAAATTTATCTTGAAAGGGGGTCTAGGGTGCTTCATTTTAAGCTTGATGGAGGTCTAGCGAGGAAACTAAAAACAATATATGAATACATGAATTAATAGACCAAACAAACGGCCAGCCTCCCCTTAAGGGGGGTGACCTGTTTTTGTTCTGCCCTTTTCTATCTTTCTCTGGCTTGTATCCATTTGGCCCCATTCAGCCTACTGTTGTAAGACGTGTATACCCATCCAGGTGTCAATTTCTTACTGGTGAGCGGTAGCGAGACAGCATATTTTTTATTTTTGTTAGACAGCAGGCTAAATTTGTACATTTTTCGATAGAAAAAATTCTCCGGCGAAGCCGGATTTCTTCATATAATGCTGGGTCGCTATCGCTCGCCAGGAAGAAATTGACACCTAGATGGGGATACACGTCTTAAAATAGTTGGCTGAATGGGACCGAATGGATACAAGCCAGAGAAAGAGAGAAAAGGACAGAAATAACAAAAAGCAGGTCACCCCCTTAACAACATACTGTATTTGGCTTATAGGGTATTTGGCTTATAGGGTATTTGGCTTATAGGGTATATATTTTGGTCGGTATATATAGTTATTTATTATTATATCAGTTTCCTTGCTACCTCCATCAAACATTAAACAAAAACGTCTCTTAGACCCCCTTTTAAGATAAGTTTGTACATTTTTCGGTAGAAAAATGTCGGTTTCTCCTAAAATTATAGGCTCGCTATCGCTCGCCAAAAATCGACACCTTCATGGCACGAAAGGTCTTAATATTAACCAAGAAATGGGGTGAAAGGTCTGAGAATCGCCAAACTAATAGGGCGAACGTCTTACAATCTAAACAAAAATGGGGCTAAACATGAGGGAGAAGGGGGTCTAGAAAAGCGACATATCTCCCCTTAAGTGCAGTTAGAGACCAAACTCATTCACTTGAATATATATTTCTCAACCACATTCATTTTCTGCCTCACTTACACAGAGAGTAATCCAGCTAACTCTCACAAACACCTCCTCCTCCTATTTCTTTCACACCACAATTCTTTCCTACACACCTAAATTACCTCAAATGTACCTTGATTTTGGTTCTCTATCATTCTTTAAACCTTGAGGGGGACACTTGTTACAGGCAGCTTTGTTTTTTGTAGTCTTCATACACATAGACACAGCAAATATTCACATGCTATTTTACATAACATATAATTTCAATAAGTCTAACTCATAGATAAACACGATCCTATGATTACATTTTAATTTACCTCTCGCCTGTATTGTAGTTGTTGTTGTTTTTGTTCCCCAATCTTTCTGACTGAACAGCCCCAAGGTCCTGAGCAAGGCCAAGGCCATAACTGAGCACCCCCACAAAACCCTTCTAGCTTTACCACTAAGAATGCCCAGGTGACAGAAGCAAATTCCAGGCAAGGGGCTGAGGAGGGTGCGGAAACGCCCGGGACACCGAAGCCCCAACCAGGGCCCTGTGCCCCTTAACAGTTATGAAGGGAAAGTTGAGGGGCAAAGGAAAAATGTGATGCTTAGGCTCCCAGTCTGCCAACTTCTAGGTAGGCAGTAGAGAGGTCAATCCACGGAAGAGATGCCGCCACTTGAGATCTAGAATATATATATGTAAAAGGAACAGTCAGAGTAAGCTATGGGTATGGCAGAGAATGATTAACTCTCATTCTGATAGACCAGCCCATCACCACATGACTAGAACCCCAATCCTTTCAGAATCAGCTAGGAAAGGCCCTAGAAAGCCGCCATTGGCTGGGGCATAGCTTCCCTATTTCAACACATTTCGGGGTTACGCACCGGCCCTCCAGTTGAGTGTTGAAATATCTAGTGCACAGTAATCGTACGTCAATTTTTAAATTAATGATTTTTCTCATGCATATTCTCTGTTCTATCCTCTAGGCTGTAACAGAGCCCATTATTTAAATTTTGCCATGTGCGTCACCCCACGCGCCTCGGAGATAACACGGCCGTGCGGACCTATAGTCCGCTTTTACTTGTTTGTAATATCTAAACTTGTAGTCAACTAGCAGAAGTATTGCAATATAGCTTTTGTTTTCCTTGCAGCTGATTCTGTCTTGCCTGGTGGTGTTGGCTGCTGCCAGGCCCCAAACCGACCAAGAGGCTACGGTGGTCGTGGACGAGAGAGTTGACAACGGCGACGGAAGCTTCTCTTACAACTTCCAGACCAGCAACGGTATCGAGGCCGCCAAGACTGGGACCATCGGTAGTGAGGGACAAAGCAACATGGATGGTGTCTTTAGGTGAGGCAGAAGATCTATTATGTGTATTATACCTTACTAACATTTATGACAGCATCGAGGCCGCCAAGACTTGCACAGTCGGCAGTGAGGCACAAGATCTTCTATGTGTATTATAACTCACTCACAGTAATGCAACAACAGATAACATTTCTTACATACACGTAAGGCTAACCTCAACTTCTTCAGATCAGACACAACATCTACTATGTGTATAGATCTCCCTCACTATCCAATGCCCCGATTTACGATAATATTAAAGGTTTTTAGGATTTTATGTTTGGGTTTTGCTTGGTCCGAGAATGCATCCCCATTTACCCCAGTAATTTGAGGGTTTGCTATATGATTTTTCGATTCAAGATCGGGTTTTCAGTAACGTAACCCAATCGTAAATTGAGGGAGACCTGTATTCAAACTCACTCAAAATACTGTAGCAAAAGCTGAAATTTCTTACATCTTATGTAATTTTTGAGTGAATGGACAGAACATTTGATGGGGCACAGAGCTCTAAGGACCGACCTCGCTATGAAATGTTCCTGAACCTATATAGGAATAATCTAATTTTTGTCTTGCTGATCTCAACTTCCATTCCTTCACAGATTCCTTCTTTCATCATAGTAATGTAACAAAAGCTAACATTTCTTACATTAACGTCAACTGGACCTTATTCAAACTCACTCATAGTAATGTAACAAAAGCTAACATTCTTACATTTACGTCAAATGGCTCTTATTCAAACTCACTCATAATAATGTAACAAAAGCTAAACTCTCTTACATTTATGTCACGCTGACCCATGGTTACCAAATCAAGTCCGCTAGATAGTAAGTAAATGACGAAAATCACTAGAATAATGCCATAATCTCTACAACATTGCTCTCATATGGCTCAAATTTCCGGTGTACTGCAAGAATTCATGTCGGTAGGTGGACTAATTTGCCTCTAGAACGAAGTAAATACCTCTAGATCTAGCGGGAAGCTAGCTAAATTGACAACATTGCGCTGACCTGGCCTTTCATTCCTCCACAGATTCCTTCTTTCGGACGGCACCCAGGCTGAGGTCCGCTACGTTGCCAACGAGTTCGGTTACCAGCCGGAATCTTCCCTCCTCCCCATCGCCCCTCCCAACCCTCCCCATGTGGCTGAACTCCTCCGCATTGCCGATGAACAGAGAGCGGCCGGCATCACCTTCGAATAAACCAACCTCCACTAACAACCACAACATTACTTGACCTGACTGTTCCTTGGATATGACCATGACAGCTACAGGATCCCGGAGAGACTCGCACCCACACACACATCACTTTTTTACTTATGAGGAATAAACTTCTATAATTACATATGTATTTCATTACGAGTTCTCCTACTAAAATATATATATGTATATTGTTGTGTCTACAAGAATAGAGCACAAGCATACAAATTAGATCCGGGCTTAACCGGGTTACGCAGATCATGCAATGATTTAGACAACACATATACAATAACAATATAGTTTATGTCACTCATTTACATTCACCTACAAGGTTACGGGTATACAACAATCCAATATCGAATTAGTTTTTTTATACAAGTGGAATCTTTCAGGCTTGATAGCTTCTTACTCCGTCGAGTGTTACGCAATAATAACTTTCCCTCAAGGTGGCGTAAGAATAACACAAAATGTTTATATATATATTTATAGAGTCGTTACACTACACGGTAGCCTACATACACAATAACGACATGAAAGAGCAATGACCAGGACAATGTAAACCTGTACAATTCCAGCGACGGCTGCCAGCATTCAGTAGATAAATCACTCCCCAGTCCCAGCGACGGCTTCAAGCCGTCAGTAATATACGGTCCATGTAACTGCCAGTATCAGGCAGTGGCTGGTACCATGACTTGTAAACACTGTTCTAAGGAATTGGCAACACTTCTTAGGTTGGCTTCAAACTACCACAGGCTGTCTGGGTCAGTGTTTCATCAACTTTTGAAGTGGGAGGTTGTTATATGTTGCCTCTGAAGCCATTTTGGCCACATTGCTTGGTATTGGGGGATACACTTATGGTAGTACCCTATGGTACAGTACGGGTTAAGCTTGACCTGAACTAATCAATAATACGTTGTAAAATGAAGATGGTATTCACTAATCGGGAAAAAGGGGTAGCAGGAGCGATGAATTTTTTATTTTTTTTTCTATGTGATTGAGGGAGGCAAAAGGCATAACTGCCTATAGCGAGTGCCTCCCCCATAGTTGAAAGAGTGACAGGGCCAAAATCAAGGGACGTTCGAGCCAAAATGCCTGGACACACGGAGTTTGAAGCAATTTAAGTCATAGGAAGAGGGAAAGACTGATTCTGGGAGAGAGTTCCAGAGCTCAGCTGTTGAGTAGAAGAAAGTTTGAGAGTAATGTTTCACTCTTGGGTTGGAGAGTTGCACAGAGTAGGGGTGGGATTGAGTTGCAAGACGGGTACCACGTGCCCTACGTAAAGGAGGTGGTATGCACTGGGATAGCTCTGAGGAACACTGATTATTATAGTAGCGATAGAATAGCGAGAGAGATGCAACATTGCGGCGGAGAGAGAGAGATTGCAGAGAGTTGGTGAGTGGACGGGAGTTAATGATACGAAAGGCCTTCCTTTCAACTTTGTCTAGGAGAGCGGTGTGGCAACTTATTGCAGCAAGGGGGGCTGGTTGAAGGTGTCACACACTAGGCTCACCACGGGGGTCAGTCCGTATGATGTGTTAAGCTAGAGTCTCAGACAGAATGATATCCCAGATTTCTCACGGTTTAAAAAGGGTAAACTCTCATCTACACGCTTGATAAAGTCGTCTGGAAATACGACTCCTTAAGAACCCTAGATTAACGAGGGCCGATGCCAGGACTAAGAACAGGGAATAACAATTCTAAAGGGACGGAAATAAAGTTAATATTGCCAAAAGGGGGATGAGTAACAATATACTGTAGGTATATGAAGGAGATCAACCGATGTTCTTTCACTATCCTCGACACTGGAGGGGGGACACATCTCATTAGATTTATATAACACTTGTTGGGATTGGAACCCGTTACAAGTTTCTTAAATATGAAGGAGCCGATAACATGCAAGTCACTCCACTATACACTATATTGACATAAAAAGGAATACACAGCAAGATAGCCTAATGGGTCAGACACGAGTTCCTAGCTTTCGAGTTCCGAAACTAAATACTTCTGTTCTCTTTAGTGATAATTAACAGAGCTTATTACGGGTTATTAAAGCGACCAAGTAATGGTATTAATCAATACTAAAATGACCATTGAGGTGTTACAAGCTAGACCCACACAAGATAATTATATCCTCACGACGACATGAACAAAATAACTTACTATAACTGATGAACCTATTCTAGTACAAAATTAATTAGTTAGATTAATGTAGAGTCTAAGTTCCCAGGGTATGGGTATTGTTGGTGGTTTGTAACAGTCACCTTAATAAAAAAAAATTGTTGGTGGTGGGCCTGTAAACAGAGGCATGGCCCGGCGGTCAATTTGCCTAAGTAGGGTAGAGATTAACAAGGCCGGGAAAAAGGATACAGGCGATACTGTCTTCACAGGGGCAGCCTATCCAAGCTAGATCTGTCCATGTGGGAATGTAGGGGATAGCTAGGGATGAGTAATAGAAGTTTATAGATTATTCAGTTACTGGGAATTTATAAGGCTAAATGGAAATCTAGGTCACAACAGATATGACTTGAGTCTCAATGTCTAGCTTAAGATCATAAGAATAACATATATAGCACAAATAGTCTCACCCACTAAGTTATCACATCACAATGAACAAATCCATTCGAGAGTATAGTTCCGCATTCAATAACCCAGGGAATCAATACTAATACTGTCATGATATGTCATTTAGTTTAGTCTCCCTGATCAAATTGTTTCAGTATTCCATTTTCCATATATGATTCACTCAACCTGCGCACTCGCACTGATTGACTCAGTATGCTCAGACAGCATTAGCTGCCAGTTATAGCTCAGCTCTCGACCTGTAAACATCTATTGAAATATCTACCTAAGCTGATTAAACTACATTACAAGGCTGTGTGTATATCTACAATCCTGCAACAACATAGAATTATTATATGGTGGCAGCATGGACGACAACCCAAGCTTACAACAACACAGCGCCTACATTGTTTACATCCTACCATCTTTTGTAGGATTAATAAACACCAGACATTTTATTCATTTACATATAACCATACTTCTGCGGCTTTTTTACAACTCTTCCGGATCTCGTACATTGTGGTTTATTATCACCAATGGTATTATCCTTCCCTGCTGTCTTAGACGGGTCATGGTGATGGTTGTATTGTTCAGGAGACGGGCTTGTAGGTGGTTTGGATGTGGTAGGTTCCGATGGTTCTTGCTGGATGTTGAATTTTACCGCTTTTGTGCTTGATGGATTTTGTTCTCGAATGTGTTGCCGGTTTCGTCTCAAGATTGATCCACTTGGTGTCTCTACCACATATGATCTCGGTTCTTGACAGGTATCCTTGACAGTAGCTGGATTCCAGTGTCCTGTTTTGTGGTCTTGAATACGGACTTGCTGGCCTGGTACAATTGATGGGAGATCTCTGGCATGTGTGTCATAATATTTCTTCTGCGATTCCTGTTTCTGCCGCATATTATGTTGGTGAATTAGATCTTTCTGTCCATGCCGGTTGTAGATACGAACAGGTAGGTTCCCTTTCATCTTCCTGTTGTTCAGAAGTTCCGCTGGGCTGGGTAGTGTATGATCAATCGGTGTTGTACGTAGGGAGAGAAGTGCCATGAAGTTGTCTTGATTACTGGCTATGGCTTTTGTGAGAATGTTCTTTACAGTTTGGATTGTTCTCTCGATGTAACCATTGGATTGCGGATAATGAGGAGAGCTGGTGACATGACCAAAAACCCCAGGATTCCGCAAAATTCCTGTAGCACTCCGAGTCAAACTGTTTACCATTATCACTTATAACATATTCTGGTATACCTTGTCCAGAAAAAACTTGTTTAGTGGCATTTATTACTGCTTGGCTGGTAACTGCTGAAGGCATTTTTCTGATCACAGGGAATTTTGAATAACAGTCACTTATGATCAAGTACTCAGCTGAATCAAAATGAAACAAATCAGTACCTACAAATTGCCACGACCGTGAAGGTATTTCATGTTGTAACAAGGTTTCTTTGCTCTGAGATTTCTGGTACTGTTGACATATTGCACAGTTTTTTATCATTTGTTCTATGTCATTGTTGATGTTTAGCCAAAATACACAGTCCTTTGCTCGTAATCTACACTTTTCGATTCCTTGATGACCTTCGTGAATCTTATTTAGGATTTCTTTTGTCATTGAACTTGGGGTAGCAACACGTTCACCTTTGAGAACTAAACCATTTTCGATTGACAACTAGTCTCTGAATGAGTGATATTTACGGAGTGTTGCTGGCAAATCTTTGACTTTCTCTGGCCATCCTGCAAATATATATCCCTTTAGTTCTGATATTTCATGATCCTTCACTGTTTCATCACACAACTGATCAAGTTTCTGGCTACTATACTGTATGAAACTAATTTGAACATCCAAGTTGATGTGGCTATCCATCGTTGAAGGTAGACGGGATAATCCATCAGCTAACAACATTTCCTTGCCTGGCCTGTAGACTATCTTGACGTCGTAGTTTTGGAGTCTTAACAACATCCTCTGGAGCCTAGGGGGAGCTGCAGTCAGGTTTTTGAGTTGTATCATTTCAAGGGGTTTGTGATCGCTCTCTACTGTGAATGGTTGACCATATACATACGTGTGAAAACGCTCGCATCCAAAAATAACAGCTCACATTTCCCTTTCGATGTTGGCATAACGTTGTTCTGTAGCAGATAGTGATTTTGAGGCAAAAGCGACTGGTTTGCCAATACCTAGTCAGCGTCTTGAAGTTACTACCACACTCATGAAATAATACTTCTCGATTATCTCACCTGTCTAACAAGTCAAAAGCTTTTCTCACAATGAATATACAATCACTATACGGGACACAGTAACTCACGTGCGGTATACTGTCAATCTACTTTTACTGCCATGGGGTGCCTACCATTCACTTACGACAATGGGCAGGATCTCTGTATATTTGACGGACTCGTCCTCCTATCTTGTACACTATAATCACTTCAACTCAACCATCTGTGATGCGCTCTTCATTCCATGTCGATATCATTAATAGGATATCCGTATGCTATACAGAACGCAACGACCTTCACAAGGTACATTTGCGTTATATCCTCATATTCATTTCTAATATGAAAAACAAACTCGGAGAGATAATACTAACACTATGAATGCCGTTTGCTACTGGAGACATGTAATGATCAAGGGGATTGCAATAACACAGGAGTTACTAGTAGGGGTACTCCGAGGGTAAGGGAGGGGAGGGGGGGTGACTATGCTAGATGTGAATAACACGGAAAATGTACTGATAGGGTGTGTCTCCAGGAGAGGTGATCCCTCAGCCCGAGTACAGTGGTGGCGCAGAACAAAAGGGAGTGCGAACCAAGCAGATTAACGTTACAGGGGTTCTACGCTGGGACAAAGGTGAAAGGGAAAGTATACTTCTAGCTTCGCCTGTCCAGGGCGGATCTAATACGTTAATTGAATCACAACGGGAATGGGGGCGTACAAGGGAGAAAAGGGGTCACGTCTACAATACCACTGCAAGTGTTACAGCAAACGGGTTATAGGGTTAATATTACTCATGGTTTTCCTTGGCGTAGTATGTTCCTCAGTCATTGATCCTTTCAGACCAATGATGTCCCCGCAACACTCCAGGGGCGACGGTGAATCCTCGTCTCCGTCGTCGGCTGGCACTACCCCACTGGGGTTCTTCATATCACTCAAAGCGAAACAAATACCTTCTAACTGGGCTCCCAATTCTCCTATTGTTCTTCCTCTGGCACGCTCCTCCTTTGGTTGGTTTGGTGGTTGCGTTAGTTCGATGAAGTAGTGGTCGGAGTCACTTGAGATTAGTGCCTTTAACCCTTAATTAGCGGCTCACCACATAAGTCGTATTTAATAAAGCTGGACTATGTGGCGGCGCTCGACATAGGTCGAGTGGCAATTTCAGCACGTAATGTTGCTGAGAGAGAGAGACAAGTGGTGGCAGGAGACTAGCGAGCGTATGACTGCTCCAGACCACCGCGGCGAACCTACTGACACGAATCTCAGCTCCCTCCTCCCTCTCTCACTCGCTACATACTGAATTATATGGGGAAAGTACCGAATTACATGCTTTTTGCACTCGCGTTGCACGGTTATTGCAAGAAAACTAGCCATCATAAAAGGATCGTTATGGTGTCATTCGAAAGCTCTGTTTATGCCCTTTCAGGGATAGGTACTTGTTTTACGTTCTGGGTCTTATTTAGGCATGAAAATGATCACGTAAACAGCCCTATTTTGGCTAAAAACACCCCGCTGGGCGGTACATATAAATAAACCGCATAGGCCGCTCGTAAGGTGTTAAGGCTGTAAGTTCTGAGCAACCTTCAGGAACTATTGTTATCTCCATCTCTGGAGAATCTGGATGGGGTTGATGGGTGAGTAACTCTTCTGCGCTAGTGTTTGTGTGGTGTCTGTTGGTGAGGGACGGAGAAGGACTCTTACTAAGGTACGCTATGTCGTCGGCACTCGGTAGGTCTTCGGTCGTCGGAGAAGTTACATCAATCAAGGGGACTGAAGGGTCTACTGTAGGGGCCTGTGGTGGTGGTGGTGTAGTGGAAGAGGAAGTGTTGTACCAGTTATAGGTCTGGTTCGTTTTGCTCTTTTTTAGTCGTCCACGTATGGTTAAGGGTCGATTTCTGATGGGTGCCTCCCTATCACCTTGAGGGCCAATTAGGGGCGAAGGGTTGTCCATATGTTTATGTGTTTGTCCAATTATTGGCCCTTGGTAGGCTGTTTGCTCCGTCCTGACTCCGTACGGGTAACTCAGCTGTTGTTAGCTTCTGGCTCCCGTGACTGCTTGTTCCCAAGGTGCCGGTGCCGGTATCTCCCTCGAGGTGCTGATCCAGGTGGTGTTTGTCCAGGGGATGTGCTGGGAGGTATTTGGCTGATAGGCCGAGTCGAGGGATCCTGGATGATTCTCGGCTCGCCTTGTGGAGTGGGCAGTAATGGAACCACGCCATTGAATGAGGTGGTGGTTGCAATGGCCCCAACCACAACCTACTGTATATACTCAGGCACAATACCACATAGCTGGGGGTGGCCGACTCGAGACAGAGCCTGAACAGAAACAACATTTGAAGTTCCAATTCTTAGGGACTACTTTCGCGTTCCCTAGCCCCATTCTCTGTCTCGTCTAGTAGGTAAATTTTACAATGGGAGGAGGATTCCTAGCCCCCTGCCCTCAGAAGAAAAAGTAGGGCAGTAAAAGAGAGGTTGGGTAGATGATGCCAAACCTCACTCTGGATAGGACCAGCCCTCACCCTAAGATTGTTATAAGTAACAATATCTTTCAATCACGCAATGAGCTGCTTTGAGAAATTATGTCTCACAGTCGTACACGCTTCTTAATTTGTGCTGTACCGGTGACGTCCTTTTAACTTCATACTGGCTACTACTAGATGATTTTATTAAGTTTCAAAAGAGCATCCAGCAATTAACAAACTTTGACCTATGTTACGACCAGCACTACGAAATAAACAAGGGCACTTAATAATGGACTAGATGATAGGCTATATCTGCAACAACGGTACGCTAATTCCAAACCCTCGAACTAATACGCCGGTGAACAAAAACACTTAAAACCCTTCAGAGTTAATCTACTGGATAACGGGGTATCAATTAACTAGGTTTTAGTGCACTTCTACAAAGGCTTTCCGATGACGGCAAAGCCAACTCACAACAGGAGTACTTACGTTATGAAAATGCTCTAAAGTAATAACAATGCTTGAATAAACTATATAAGATTTAATAAAGGAATAATTGCTTACGTTAACTTTAGTGTGAGTCTGTACTCAACACTAAACTCTTCAATGCTCTATGAAAACAATGGAAGTCTAGTCCTACAGCAATCAGATAAGGAATCTTCTGAAAATGTCTGATGCTCTAAGATGCTCGTTAATATAGAACAGAAATAAGGCAGGGGCAGGACACCAAAGCGTGTATCTTAAATACACCAATAAGTAGGATACATATATATAACAAGGGAGTGCAACAACTCTGTGACAGCACTAATAATAACCACTCAGAAACAGTACTTCCTTAGCCAACGTAACAGCCAAACTGGGTTGTGCACTATGCATCAACCTAGGCTAAAATAAGGCGTGAATAATTCCTAAAGCATACACAATGAAAGTTAATAAACACAATGCTGTCTTTCTCACTAATAAAGTCTAGCAGTGGCATAAAAGGTATCAGGAAACTAGGCAGAGCGCAAGCATGCTCGTAGCCTACTGTCTCCCCTTGAACAGATTTCCCTTATGTTACGTTAAGTGACTTGGAGGCTCTCTTGGTAAATCCAGATCTCTAGTATCTGGTCTTGCCCTGGCGCTCCACAAAGGTCAACAAAATGAGGTAGCAATCATACAGGTAAGAGTAGGCAAAAGCCCTTCATCTGTATACTGCTACACTCGCAAAGGAAAATATGCACAAGTGTTACAGGCTAGCTAGCTTCGTCGATGTTGTACAGGCTCTGACTTGCCACATAAATAACTCAGACAACGACAAAAGATACCTTCCACTGTCTAGCATTAAATAATGGGAAAGAAGCACCCCAACACTAGGCTACCATATGACTATGACTCTAATAATTCCTAAAACTAGTGCAAACATATATGGAGAGCTGGTGCTGGTAATACGACTGGCCGACTATGGAAGTCGAATGCAGAACCAGAAGGGATAAGTAACTGAATAAAGAGAGAAGTATGAAAATGAAGAAGTTCAGAGAGAGAGAAAGTAGTAGAGGGGGTTATATGGGGACAGATTGCAAAGGACATGTAGGACCAAGCACGCCGTGCCAAGCTCTGCAGGAGAAACGCAGGCAGGGGCCCGCACCACCCTCCCAGGATAGCGGCCTCCAATCACAGACCACTACGTCATGAAGAGCAAGCGTCCTATGATGTAGCCAGGCCCGCCGGCCAATCAGGAGCGTGGGAAGCCCGCCCGAGCGAGGGAAGCACACGTACATACACACGCACAATACCACCGCGCTGCCTCCTCCGCTCTCTCTCTCCTTAACTTCACACTACACATCTTATACTCTATCACTAATATAAAATACTTCCAAGTGTCACAGACAAGAATAAAGACCACCTCTGATCTGTCTGTGACAACGTGAACTCTATGAAAGAAAGAACATCGTTCTACGATTATTGTAGCCCATTTCACTGCCCTGGTGAGCACTAGCGAGTTACGAGTGCATTCTGGCAAGCTGGCCAGCGTAACACCCCGCCCAAGATGTGGGACGTTTCAGCCTCAGGTGAACTCCACATCTGACCAGACAGAATGCCCACCAACCCTGCATCACCCAGCTACTCTCCCAAGTTGTGAAAACAAGGCACGATCACAAACATAAAACACTGCATCATAAAACAAATCTGCACAACACTTCCCCAAAATAATAGCATCATAATAATTATATCACGCTCAACGAGCAAGCTTCACCAAGCTTAGCCTACTAAGACAATAACTCAGAGTGTCTTAGATGCTTGCTGTGATATACTGCATTTATATACTATCAAAAAGAAAGAGTTTTTATGTGAGGTTTTTATATTTTTTTAATAGTGTTTTTAGCGGCGTTGCACTACAGGGGCAAGCCTAATTTTTCTCCACTCTCAAACAAAAACTGACTCAACGGCGAGGGTGCTCCTTAAGACATAACCTCCTGTGACAAACAATCAGCCAGAACATTATCAGTGCCCTTAACATGCCACCCATCCATCTTGTGTTCCGGCAGCAAAACAACACCTGGCACTGATAAACTGCCCAGTCCATCACAAGACTGGCACTTCTCTTCGCCCTCTCCGGCAACGGGACCTGCCAATAACCTTTCACTAGTTCTACCTTCGTGAGGAACGAGGCAGCCCCGATGCGGTCTATGGTGTCGTCAACTTTGGGTAATGGATAGGCGTCTTTCAGGGATAATGCACCAACACTCTTGCAATCAACACAAACACGGATCTTGCCACTCAACTCAGGTTGCAAACTCACTGGCAACGGCCACTCACGATATCCTTTATCCCTCAGACCCTTCTCCAACATGTAGTCTAGCTCTGCTTTCACGACAGGCTGTTGAGCAGGATTTATACGGTAGGGAGCCAATTTGAGCCTTGCACTGTCTCCAGCCTCCATGTCGGATTCTACCCCGTACATCAGGCCTGGAGAATCAACAAACATACAGACGTACTGCCACAGCCTAGTAAACAACTTCTCTTGATGCTTAGGAACAAGAGGTTGCAACTTATCTCGAAGAACAACATGCTCATTGCCTTCCCACAACCCAGCCGAGACCGCAGTTTCTACACTATAGTCTCCCTCCTTCTCCACCTTTGTCCCTAGAACAGCCAGGTCACGAGAGGGACAATCTGTACCACCTGTGCATTCACTCCCACAGTTCATAATTGGTAATGCTCCCCCGCCGAAACCGTACATGCGCACCCCCGCATTCCTTGCAACTACATCTGCCTGCGCAGCATCAGCGCCTTCAGCGACATGGCCAGATACAGTCGGTCTATGGTAGGGCTGTTGCATCTTACTAGAGCAGCATTGGGAGGCTATGCGACGACCGGGCGCATCCACTCTACAGCCAACCTCACCAATCTGCTCAATGTCCTGATTCTGACCACCACCCTTAGCAGCCATGGGTCGACCCTGACCTGACAACCATGCCAAAGCCTCGTCGCCCACCTTGAACCACTGAAACAACGAGGCCAACGGTCTACTCACACTCAAGTGACCTGCCAGTGGAACCTCGTGCACCGCATGAGTTGTGAGGCCTGGGTGCTCGACACAAACAGTGGGGTATGAACCGAGCAGGGGCTGGAGCGCTGCACACTGCTGCTCAGGCAGGTGCTCTAGCGCTTCCACAGCCACCTGGCTCATGTCCCCCGCCCACTGCTCCGCCGAGACATGACAATCCCAACTTTCCTCCACCTGTGCCCCACTGCCCCCCTCTCCTTCTCCACCTTGGCCGCTGCAGACTAACACAGGGACGGTAGGCTGCTCAGGTGGTTGCCTCACAAACTCCTTTAACAGGTTCACATGACATGTTTCCCCGTCCTCGTCGAGTTCAATAGCCTCGTTCCCACAACTCTCAAGACTAAGATCTTGTTGTCCCTGAGAACTACTCTGTCGCGGAGTGCTGTCACGCCCTACCATGTCACTAGGGGGGACAGGTTCTGGGGCCACTCCGGAGCTCACCTTTGGGTCAAGTACCGAGTCACCAAGGAGTGTCGCTGGGTCCAAACTCTCAACCCGACCACTAGCCTCGACTTTCTCCTTCCGACCCTTCCTCCGCTGGTCTGGAACTTGGGTACTAGGCTGTGACACCTGAGCGGACTGAGATCTCTCGAGCCCCTCTTGCCCCTTCCTACTCGTGTCGGCCGCCCTCTCGGCAACGACTAAGGGTGGAACCTCGGAAGTGGGCACCGCAAAGTCGTTGCCGAGAAGGAGGTCGAGCCCCTCAACTGGCAATTTCTCCACCACACCCACATCCAACTCCCGTGTCACACCGTCCACCTCAAGCTCCACTCTGACCAGCGGGTAAGACCGCGTAGCATTGATGCCTTGAACCACCACAACCCGAGCCGCGTTAATAGGCTTGCCAGTGAAATTCTTAACAAGTGTCTGGGAAGCGCCCATATCACGCAACAACTCAAGCCTATGTTTCACACCAGCTCACCTCACAGTGCCGTGCCCCCTATGACCACAAAAAGCATCACGGACGGGTGACGAGCCCTCCTGCTGCTTCTGCACTGGCGATGACTTCGCAACCGACTGATTACCCCGGGCAAACGCGGAAGACCTCAAAGACACGCCAATGTTGCTCACTAGTGACACCACTGCTGTAGGCGGTGCGCTCGGACATGAGCGCGCAATATGCCCCTTCTCATGACACTTGATACACTCCACTTCGGTCTTGGACTTCCTCTGAGGTGAGGAAGGGCCCTGGCCTTTCTTAAATGGGAAGGGTTTCGACTTGGGTTCATAATTGGCAACAGTACTCTTAAATGGATAATTAGTTGTGTCATTAATTCGGGGGGGTGGAGTGGTACGCCCCTGGTTACCTGCCTCAGCTCTCTGTGCAGACCCGCACCCACGAATCAATGACACCATAAGGTCAGCCAGCTCAGCCGCCTTCTGCAGAGTTTTTGGTTGCTTTTCTTTCAGGTTAAGAGTCAAGTCACTGCCAGTACATTTAAAAAATGGTTCCAGCAATATTAATTGTTTTACTGAATCAAAAGTAGTTGCCTTCTCCGACCTCAACCAATTTTCAAATGCATCTGACAGCTCTCTAGCGTGTTCCAGGAAATTACTCTCCTTTCTTTTTGGAACCGCCCTAAACTTCAGCCTATAGGTCTCTGGCTGTAGCTCATACGCCCTCAGGACAGCCTCTTTCAACAACTCGTAATTCACACAGGAATCTAGGGGCAAAGCATCGTACGCCTTGAGTGCTTTCCCCGTCAATCGTGAAGAAACAAGGGCTGCCCACTTCTCCTCGGGCCATTGGTGCTCCTGGCACTTTTTCTCGAACCGGAGAAAACATTCTGTAACTCCTGGAATCTGTAAATCAAACACTGGAACCAACTTAAGTAGATGCGACAGAGACTGGTCATGGGCTCGACCCCCCTGGACGACCCGGTTCCTCGTCACCTCTACACAAGTTTTCTCTAGGTCAACATCGGCACAATACCTCTCAGACTCAAACTTGCGCTCAGACTCTCGCACCTGCTGCTGCTGCCTGAGCTCAGCCTCATACTTTCGCTGCTCGCGCTCAGCCTCATGCTTTCGCTGCTCGAGCTCAGCCTCATGCTTTCGCTGCTCGAGCTCAGCCTCATGCTTTCGCTGCTCTAGCTCAGCCTGATGCTTAGCCTGTCGCTCCTGCTGCTGAAGTTTGGCGAGCTCGAGCTGAAACAACATCTCGGAAGACAAACCCTGAGGAGGGGGTGCTACTATTGGGGACCCACCCCTTGAATCACCTAGAGGCATACCCAACCGCCAGCGGGCATCGGCCTGCGGGAACGTACTCGGCTCCGGAGCCCGAGGGGGCGATATGATAGGAGTTGAGTGGAATGGGGGCTGGGACGAAGGTGCCCCAGCTCCCACTCCACCCGTACCCCCATGCACCCCCCCGCCCAGCACACAGGTAACCAGCTCACCTCTCGACAAACTGCTAGTACTGGGAAACCCTAAGACCGTGGCCACACACTGCAGTCCGTACCGGTCTAGCCCCGACACACGATCCGCTGACACAGGCTCCTCCAAAAATATCCGAGCATCCTCCTCATTGTTCACCACCCGAACGCCGTTAAGCAACTCCACCTTCTCCACCTCCTTGCCGCCTCTCGCACTGTGCCCTCACTATGCTCAGACCTGTCCAGTGACATGATGGAGTCAACAAAAAAAATTCTCAAGTCAAGACAAAAGTAGCCAAACTCTTGTGTAGCTTTATTCACCAACAAATATTTGAAGATGTTCTTGAGTGCAATACTAGGTCACCAATAACTCCAACAAGTTCTATATATCCTCAAAACAATGTCTGCTGCCAACAATGCGAGAAATAAATTCAACCCCAAATGACAATAAGATTTCTCCAAAAAAAAAAAATGTAATATTCAGTTCACTATATTCTGGTCTAAGGTCGCCATTTGTTACGACCGGCACTACAAAATAAACAAGGGCACTTAATAATGGACTAGATGATAGGCTATATCTGCAACAACGGTACGCTAATTCCAACCCTCGAACTATTACGCCGGTGAACAAAAACACTTAAACCCTTCAGAGTTAATCTACTGGATAACGGGGTATCAATTAACTAGGTTTTAGTGCACTTCTACAAAGGCTTTCCGATGACGGCAATGCCAACTCACAACAGGAGTACTTACGTTATGAAAATGCTCTAAAGTAATAACAATGCTTGAATAAACTATATAAGATTTAATAAAGGAATAAATGCTTACGTTAACTTTAGTGTGAGTCTGTTCTCAACACTAAACTCTTCAATGCTCTATGAAAACACTGGAAGTCTAGTCCTACAGCAATCAGATAAGGAATCTTCTGAAAAGGTCTGATGCTCTAAGATGCTCGTTAACCTAACAAGTGCGCATGGGGGTAATTAGACACCTCTCCCTGTGCGCATGTATTTGAGGTGTTTCCGTCACTAAAATATTAATTGTACCATTAATAGCTTTAATACTTATCCATATGCGCCTATTATGGGTTGATTATAAAGGTATTAACCTGAAACAACAATAAAACGAGTGAAAACAGCGTTTGGATGGTCAAAATCGGAGATATAGCCCGCGAGTTGTATAATGTATGGGTGAGGCAAGCTGCTTTCCCGCCAATTTCCCCCAAGGCCACTGAGACACAGTCGATCGATACTCTCTCTCTCTCTCTCTTGCATTCGCTTGCTATCAGTGATGACCACACCCTGCAACCGGATTTCTATTGTTAGCACAAAAATATACCTCAGAATAAGGGAATAACAGGGAAAATAGGTGATAACTGAAGGAGAGGAGGAAAGTGGGGAAGGAGGGGAGGTAGAGGACTGAGATTTTGCATGGCCCAGGGGCCAAAAAACAATATATATATATATATATTTTTTTTTTTTTTTCGATGTCAAAAGTTGATTTTTTTTTTCTCTGACTCTTAAGAGTTTCCCCACAGTCCGCCGGGGGAACTCTTAAGAGTCTCCCCGCAGTTCCCGGGTTAATATAGAACAGAAATAAGGCAGGGGCAGGACACCAAAGCGTGTATCTTAAATACACCAATAAGTAGGATACATATATATAACAAGGGAGTGCAACAACTCTGTGACAGCACTAATAATAACCACTCAGAAACAGTACTTCCTTAGCCAACGTAACAGCCAAACTGGGTTGTGCACTATGCATCAACCTAGGCTAAAATAAGGCGTGAATAATTCCTAAAGCATACACAATGAAAGTTAATAAACACAATGCTCTCTTTCTCACTAATAAAGTCTAGCAGTGGCATAAAAGGTATCAGGAAACTAGGCAGAGTGCAAGCATGCTCGTAGCCTACAGTCTCCCCTTGAACAGATTTCCCTTATGTTACGTTAAGTGACTTGGAGGCTCTCTTGGTAAGTCCAGATCTCTAGTATCTGGTCTTGCCCTGGCGCTCCACAAAGGTTAACAAAATGAGGTCGCAATCATACAGGTAAGAGTAGGCAAAAGCCCTTCATCTGTATACTGCTACACTCGCAAAGGAAAATATGCACAAGGGTTACAGGCTAGCTAGCTTCGTCAATGTTGTACAGGCTCTGACTTGCCACATACTGTACATAACTCAGACAACGACAAAAGATACCCTCCACTGTCTAGCATTAAATAATGGGAAAGAACAGCTCAATAATTAGAAGCACCCCAACACTAGGCTACCATATGACTATGACTCTAATAATCCCTAAAACTAGTGCAAACATATATGGAGAGCTGGTGCTGGTATTACGACTGGCCGACTATGGAAGTCGTATGCAGAACCAGAAGGGATAAGTAATTGAATAAAGAGAGAAGTATGAAAAGGAAGAAGTTCAGAGAGAGAGAAAGTAGTATAGGGGGTTATATGGGAGACAGATTGCAAAGGACATGTAGGACCAAGCACGCCGTGCCAAGCTCTGCAGGAGAAACGCAGGCAGGAGCCCGCACCACCCTCCCAGGACAGCAGCCTCCAATCACAGACCACTACGTCATGAAGAGCAAGCGTCCTACGACGTAGCCAGGACCGCCGGCCAATCAGGAGCGTGGGAACCCCGCCCGAGCGAGGGAAGCACACGTACATACACACGCACATAATACCACCGCGCTGCCTCCTCCGCTCTCTCTCTCCTTAACTTCACACTACACATCTTATACTCTATCACTAATATAAAATACTTCCAAGTGTCACAGACAAGAATAAAGACCACCACTGATCTGTCTGTGACAACATGAACTCTATGAAAGAAAGAACATCGTTCTACGAATATTGTAGCCCATTTCACTGCCCTGGCGAGCACTAGCGAGTTACGAGTGCATTCTGGCAAGCTGGCCAGCGTAACACCTATCTCACTTAAACCTTTTAACTACCACAGATCCTTCCTAAACTGCACATAATCGTCTAAATATACCCAGCATAAATTAAAGAAGACGTTGCCGGTACATAAAGGAATAATTGCCATTCTCTCACTTTTCTTGTGAAGCTTTATTGTTACTGTTGCATCACTAGATA
This sequence comes from Paralithodes platypus, assembly GCA_032716605.1. Classification (NCBI taxonomy): domain Eukaryota; kingdom Metazoa; phylum Arthropoda; class Malacostraca; order Decapoda; family Lithodidae; genus Paralithodes; species Paralithodes platypus. The sequence continues at coordinate 1,173,253 of CM064535.1, forward strand.
CAGTATAATGATCAGTTTATGTAAATCAGAGAATAAGTTAATTGGATAATAATTATTCAAGCCTTAACCCTTACAGCACTAGTGACGTGTGTTATATTGTATTCTAGCTGTATTTAGACGACATTATGCAGCTTAGGAAGGATCTGTGGTAGTAAAAAGGGTTGGTTGAGATAGTTTTAAGCTTTATTATTGCTAGAGGGATTTCCTAAGCTGAATACAAATGCATAATGCTTGCCAGAATATGATTAACAGAACGTCACCAGTACTGCAATGGTTAAATATCTCCCTTTTTGTGAATAAAGATAGTGGTGGCATTCTTCCCGGCCTTAGGAACATTCTAACACAGTATTCATTGTGTGAATATCTTTTCATAGCTTAAGGGGACAGTGGTTATTTTGGGGGTTTATTAATTAATATAATAATTTATTTTTTACTTTCCTCGCTAGACCTACATCAAACTTTAAAAAACACTCCCTAGACCCTCTTCAAGATTCATTTGTATATTTTCCGATATAAAATGTTCCCGGTCAAAGGCCGGTTAGGCCTACTCGTAAAATTACAGGATCGCTATCGCTTGCCAGGAAAAAAAACATCGAGACCTAACTGCCACGAAAGGTCTTGATATTGACAAATAAATGGGGTGAAATGTCTTAAAATCTAATGGAGCAAATGTCTCAAAATTTGAAGAATGTATAGGGCTAAATATGAGGGAAAAGGGGGACCAGCAAAATGGCCCATCCCCCTTTCATAAGTGAAACATCACCCGTATTCCATATTTATTCGATTGTCATGAACACTTGATAACCTATGTACCGAGAAGAGGGACCTGATGTATTGGCCTGCTTCGAAGTGGTGAAGCAGAGACAAGAGAGCCTCCAGAACATTTGTAAAAGACCCTTAAGGGCCCAAAACAGACTAATCACAGATTTAAATGCTAGACTGAGCCTATGTGTTTCAACAATAAAATCTACGTGTTCTTATTGAACAACCGAAGATAAACTGATTAGACAAATGATGAAGTAAAGAGACTATAATAATAATAATAATAATAATAATAATAATATTTATTCAGTTAGCATTTTACAATATTGGTACCACATAATTCCAACTAAGGATAGCCCAATAAGGCCGTTATGCGTATTTCCATTGGGGTCCCGTGTTGAGAGATATAGCTATTTTTTTTGTAAAGGCACTCACCCAGTTAGCTAGCAATATTACAGGATCTTATAGAATATTAAGTAAAGATATGTTTAATATTAAGTTGGAGTTCTTCGGGATAAAGTTATAAGGATAAATAATTGATATAGCCCATGCAACTGAGATAACTAAGCTCACCTGAACAGATTTCCGTGGTTTTGCATTTGCAACATAGGTTAGACTTAGCTGGAGAAATAGTTAGAGAAGGGCTTCAACCCCGACCCTTGAAATACTCTTTATGTTATAAGGGAACAACGTTTATTAATTAGATATTCACCTCGTCGACAGCATGCTTTTCATTGCTCTTAAATATCTAGCCAACTAGTTTTAAGGATATCATTTATTGAATAATAGTTTGTAACATTGTTAAGGTGACTTAAAGGACATAGCGTTCAGATAATGTAAAGGGTGATATAAATACCTGTTGATTTAGTAATTGTGTTCAATATTGTAAAAGGGATTTAAGAACACGGATCGAGTAATTGTTTACTAGTATGGTCATGGTCATGTAAATACCTATGCGTTTATTAGTATGGTCATGGTGATGTAAAGACCTATGCGTTTATTAGTATGGTCATGGTGATGTAAAGACCTATGCGTTTATGAATTGTGTCTAATATGATTAAGGTGATTTAATCCCATGTAAAGGAATGAGTGCTTTTATATTGTTAGGGTCATGTGAGAACATATAGATAAATCCCTCGGTCCTAATATTGTTAAAGTGATTAAAGGACATATAAAGAGATAGTTATAGTATAGTTTTGTCAACCATTGTGAATATAGTGACGTGCCTTTGGCTCGAAGTCGAAGTGATTCAAAACTCTGAATAGCGATTGTCCAGATAGGTATTGATGGGAATGTAACAATTCCAAAGTGCAATCTATATTGGGCCGTCGTAGGTATTCAAAAAATAGTTTGAACTCATCTTGACCCGAACAGAGAACCAATTGCTATGCGGATTACTGTTACCATGGGAGTTTGTTAAATACATACGCGTACACTCAAACAACTGTCGAATTATTCCTATCCTAGTAGAGTAGTGAATTTAAGTATAAGTACTACAATTATTATTATTATTTTGTTTACTATTATTATTATTGTTTGTATTGTGTTATTAATATTGTATTATGTATTATATTGTCTATTATCTATTATTTAATAATTTCATTATTTATTATTATTATTGATTATTCTTCGTTATTACCTTAACGAGGAGATTTTCACATTGAGGGATTATTTGTCGAACCTTCTTCTCCGTTATGCTTAGCCCCATTAGTTTTGATATATTAAGAAGTTCGCCCCGTTAGTTTGAGGATTTTAAGATATTTCGCCCAATTACTGTCAATTTTAAGACCTCTTGTGCCATTTAGGTGTCATTTTTGTCCTGGCGAACACGAGCGAGCCTGTAATTTAGGAGGAACCAGCCTTTGGCAGGTTGTATTAAACTACTGTATTCAGCTTAGGAAGGACATCTGGAAGCCTTCTTTAAGCTGAATAGTAGTAGCCAGAGTAAAGCTAAAATAGTAGTAGCCAGAGTAAAGCTAAAATAGTAGTAGCCAGAGTACAGCTAAAATAGTAGTAGCCAGAGTACAGCTAAAATAGTAGTAGCCAGAGTAAAGCTAAAATAGTAGTAGCCAGAGTACAGCTAAAATAGTAGTAGCCAGAGTAAAGCTAAAATAGTAGTAGCCAGAGTACAGCTAAAATAGTAGTAGCCAGAGTACAGCTAAAATAGTAGTAGCCAGAGCACAGCTAAAATAGTAGTAGCCAGAGTAAAGCTAAAATAGTAGTAGCCAGAGTACAACTAAAATAGTAGTAGCCAGAGTAAAACTAAAATAGTAGTAGTCAGAGTACAGCTAAAATAGTAGTAGCCAGAGTACAGCTAAAATAGTAGTAGCCAGAGTACAGCTAAAATAGTAGTAACCAGAGTAAAGCTAAACTAGTAGGAACCAGAGTACAGCTAAAATAGTAGGAACCAGAGTACAGCTAAAATAGTAGTAGCCAGAGTACAGCTAAAATAGTAGTAGCCAGAGTAAAGCTAAAATAGTAGTAGCCAGAGTAAAGCTATAATAGTAGTAGCCAGAGTAAAGCTAAAATAGTAGTAGCCAGAGTAAAGCTAAAAGAGTAGGAGCCATAGTACAGCTAAAATAGTAGTAGCCAGAGTACAGCTAAAATAGTAGTAGCCAGAGTAAAGCTAAAATAGTAGTAGCCAGAGTAAAGCTAAAATAGTAGTAGCCAGAGTACAGCTAAAATAGTAGTAGCCAGAGTACAGCTAAAATAGTAGTAGCCAGAGTAAAGCTAAAATAGTAGTAGCCAAAGTACAGCTAAAATAGTAGTAGCCAGAGTAAAGCTAAAATAGTAGTAGCCAGAGTAAAGCTAAACTAGTAGTAGCCAGAGTACAGCTAAAATAGTAGTAGCCAGAGTAAAGCTAAAATAGTAGTAGCCAGAGTACAGCTAAAATAGTAGTAGCCAGAGTACAGCTAAAATAGTAGTAGCCAGAGTACAGCTAAAATAGTAGTAGCCAGAGTACAGCTAAAATGGTAGTAGCCAGAGTAAAGCTAAAATAGTAGTAGCCAGAGTACAGCTAAAATAGTAGTAGCCAGAGTAAAGCTAAAATAGTAGTAGCCAGAGTACAGCTAAAATAGTAGTAGCCAGAGTACAGCTAAAATAGTAGTAGCCAGAGTACAGCTAAAATAGTAGTAGCCAGAGTACAGCTAAAATAGTAGTAGCCAGAGTAAAGCTAAAATAGTAGTAGCCAGAGTACAGCTAAAATAGTAGTAGCCAGAGTACAGCTAAAATAGTAGTAGCCAGAGTACAGCTAAAATAGTAGTAGCCAGAGTACAGCTAAAATAGTAGTAGCCAGAGTAAAGCTAAAATAGTAGTAGCCAGAGTAAAGCTAAAAGAGTAGTAGCCAGAGTACAGCTAAAATAGTAGTAGCCAGAGTACAGCTAAAATAGTAGTAGCCAGAGTACAGCTAAAATAGTAGTAGCCAGAGTAAAGCTAAAATAGTAGTAGCCAGAGTACAGCTAAAATAGTAGTAGCCAGAGTACAGCTAAAATAGTAGTAGCCAGAGTAAAGCTAAAATAGTAGTAGCCAGAGTAAAGCTAAAATAGTAGTAGCCAGAGTAAAGCTAAAATAGTAGTAGCCAGAGTACAGCTAAAATAGTAGTAGCCAGAGTACAGCTAAAAGGACGGCACCGATACAGAAAGGGTTAACCCGTACAGTACCGGTGACGTCTTTTGTATAATTATGATTTCATTCACATTTAGACGATTCTGTGAAGCTTAGGAAGGATATATGGTCGCTAAAAGGATGAATTGAGATACCCTGTATCCTTTTAACAAGCTTCGAACCCTATCACTTAATTCACTTTTTGGGCGATTTTTGCATGTATTCATTATTTTTCTAGTTTCCTCCCTAGACCTCCATCAAATTTAAAAAAACATCCATTAGATCCCCATTCTAGATTAATTTGTAAATTTTTCGGTAGAAAAATGTCCCGGCTGAAAACCGGTTTTTCCAAAATTACAGGCTCACTATCGTTCGCCAGGGAAAAAATCGACACCTAAATAGCACGAAAGGTCTAAATATTGACGAAGAAATGGGGCGAAAGGTCTTAAAATCGACTAACTAATGGGGCAAAAATCTTCACTTTTGAAAACTAATGGGGCTAAACATGAGGGAGAAAGTGGTCCAGAAAACCGGCCCCATGTCCCCTTAACCATTATTAAAACCTCGGATCTTTCTTGAACTACTGAACATCGTCTAAATATAGCCACCGGTACTGTAAATATGGCTAACTGAAGCAGATTGGATTCGCGCTATTTTTAAACGAATGTATTTATCATAAGGGAGCCCACCTCGCCTGTTTTCTCTTGTTCTCCTTCTCTCTTTGGCTTGTATCCATTCGGCCCCATTCAGCCTACTGTTTTAAGAAGTTTACCCCCCATCCTGGTGTCAATATTTTCCTGGCGAGCGTTAGCGAACCAGCATATATATATTTTTGTTTTGACAAGCTAAATTTGTAAATTTTTCGATAGAAAAATGTCTGCGGCGAAGCCGGATCTCTCCATACAATGCTGGCTCGCTATCGCTCGCCAGGAAGAAATCAACCCCTGGATAGGGATAAACGTCTTAAAACAGTTGGCTGAATGGGGCTGAATGGATATAAGCCAGGGAAAGAGAGAAAAGGAGAAAAAGATAAAACAAAAGCCGGTGACCCCCCTTAAAAGGATTATGTGGGAAACAAAGTTACTAATGAAATACATTTCACAAGTTTGCTTGCCAGAGGTATTTTTCAAACTGTATAAAGTTGGTGTGTGGAAAATTACATTCATAAATGCGTTTCCAGCGACAGTTCCATAATTAGAAATAAATGAAGTCCAGGAATATTTATGAGAGGGCTAGAGACTATGACATCCGAGTGTACCACGTCTTTCAAACAATATATAAATAAAGGACTAAATCCTTCACTTGCACACCACCTGTTTTACATTCAACTACGAGTCACAGCGAATTAATACATTATTTTAGGTTTAATTCGTGGTAATTATTTTCGGTGGTTCGAGTACGGCTGGCAGTATAACACATTTAATAGATAGAAAGATAGATATAGATAGATAGATATATATTATTTTAGTCTGCTACATAAGTACTGTTTTTCCACATGATGTTGTATAGGTAAGTATGTAGTTGTTTGTTATCTCAGTTTAGTCGTCAATTGAGTTAACGACTTTATAGCAAACCACAATCGTAATTAAATGACACTATATTCACTTCCATATTCCATATCATATGGTAAATATTATATATATATATACAGTATATAAACAGTATATATATATATATATATATATATATATATACAGTATATATATATATATATATATATATATATATATATATATATATATATATATATATATAAAGCATATGCTTTATAAAGTAACTAAACATACATATTTAATCTTTCACATATTTAACAAATAATATTAAAAAAAAAAATATTCACAAACGATCATAACACAGATGCCTTTTATTTTCTCTTCTCACATTTCAAGCGGGACAAGCCATTGAAACAAGTTTCCGGTGGTGGTGATGGTGAAGGTTTGCCATGAGGATTCCCAAGATTGGAGTCAGAGGGTGAGTTACGTGTGTCCCAGGTCATGATCTTAACTGATTGACGGAGTGAACAACCTTCTTCGTTCTCCGTCAGTCAATAACACACTCATGAAACTGTATCGACCATACGGGGGTAGTGGCTATTTTTGTTTAACTATTTATTAATTAATGAATTTATTATATAGAAACCTCGCTAGACCTCCATCAAATTTAAAGAAACACCCCTTAGATCCTCCCTGAAGCTAAATTTGTACGTTTGTTTGGTAGAAAAATATCCCGATTGAAGGCTGATTCTTCCTACAATTACAGATTCGCTATCACTCGCCAGAAAAGAATCTACACCTAAATGGCACGAAATGTCTATATATTGACAAATAAACAGAGCGAAAGGTCTTAAAATCGCCAAACTGATGAAACAATCGTTTCAAAATCTCTCAGCTAATGGGACTCAACATGAGGGAGAAAAAGACCCTATTCCGCCTTAACCCGGGAATGGCGCCGAGACTCTTAAGATGTTTTACTGGGCGAAGGCAACGGGACTCTTAAGATCCAAGGCTTAAAAAAACAAAAACAAAAAAACAGTGGCACTCAAAACAAAGGAATATGTGATTAAGTGAGATAAATCCCCTCCATACCTACTATCACTCTTCCACATGTGTCAAATACCACACCCCCTCCCCCCCCCCTTCAATTATCACTTTTTTTCCTCTTATACCCCTAGTGGGGCAGATAACTGGAAAAATCGTTCATTTCTGGAAACAAGCACCAAAATTGGCACACATACTCCTTGGGGATTGCTCTTTTGATAAAACCCGTTAGCCACCTAAAAATTCAAGAGGGCGGCCATTTTTCAAGATGGCCGCCATTGAATATACAGAAACATTGCATTTCGCAATAAAATCGCAAAGACTTGCCCTATTTGAATGATCTTGGTGTCAAATCATAAATTTTTCAATATGTAGAATCAGAATTTGGAACCATGGACTTACTCACTAGCTTCCTTGTACCATAATATCAGTCCCGGAATCATAATTAGGGTAAAAAGTGCCCATATCATAGGCACCATCAGTCCGATATATTATTGGATGTACATGTAGGCAGTAGGCCTATACTTGTTTGTCACTGATTGTCTTGCTGCCTGGATGAGTATACTACAACGCTTCTAAACCTCGCATCTGCAGCTGCACAGTGCCGTGCAGGTCAGACCAAAGCAGTAGTATTTGCATCGACCGCAGCATTCCGACTTGCATCCACACTTGTCAGCTGCTGGCTTCGAATTTCAGCTGTCCACGCTCTTCACCTTTGTCTTCTTTGGTTGGGTGCTGGAAAACAGAGACGCTGGTTCCATGGAAATAAATGGTCGCTGTCGTTGCAGTGGGATTGTGGTCTATGTTGTCCATGGCTGATGGACAAAGTTGTACTATGAAAATACACAGAAGGGCATTAACAAGATATCTGAACAGGTTAACAGAATCTTATGAAGAATTCACCTTGACAAGTGGTGTATTCGAAAGGATGGAAAATGTAAATAAAAGACTCTATGCAATACTAGAATTCCTAGATCATAAGAATCAAAATTATCTACATCAATACTCGCATGAACGATAATACTAGTTCATACAATACTCACAACAACGATTGAGTAATTGTATAAGAGATGGGGAACTTGGAAAGTATATAACTGGGGGAATAATAAGCTTTACACTGGAATAAATTAAATATGAAATTGGGCGTAGGTTCTAGGTAATTAGTTATGAATTAAGAAGGGGATTCAAGACATGAAATACAATACACGTCGACCTCAACTTACAACACACATAACAGAATACATATATTAGGAAAATGTGTGAGTACGTGGCGTGATAAATGAATGAGCACGAATATATAACGTATGTGTAGGACGTTCTAGAGGGTATTTAAACAGGAATAGTATAGGATCTTGAACACAGGTCTTAGGCAAGAATTACTATTAACTTCTGAAGGATTAACAGGTACGCAATTACAAGGATCTTGGGCAAAGATCTATTTATAATCACACGTTTACACGATTCACACATTTTAACCTATACCTCGACAACAATAATCATAACTTCAAGATATACAGAGACACTTAGGGTAAGTTTGGAGGGTAGTGAGAGCACAGGGCTGGTCGACGTAGAGCGTAGGTTCTAGGGCAGCACCTCAGGAATGTACGGGGTCACTCGAGCAGTACTTCAGGTTCCCGACGTCAGAGGGCACCACAGGGCGAGCACTTTCACTACCAGGGGGGCAGGGCTGGTGCAAGCTTTAGCTGTGGTTAGCTGTCCTGTCCTTTTCAGGCTAAGTACAGTACTGCAGGGTTGGTTTGCATACTTTTCTCCTAAATCTTTGAAGCAATATCTGACTTAATTCTTGACTCTCGTTTATACAGTCTCGTGGCAATAGGGGTATTATGAATTCGTTGTGATGGAGTTATGAGGTTAAATACAAATAGTAGACATGGCTGGGGCATATATATAGGTGTACTTATATACTAGGTAACATATTCATATCATATAAAGCATTTATTCATCCTATTCTGGGAGAATTCTTACTTCTTAGGATTACATCATCCTCCAGACTCCTAGACAGTCAAGGAAATGGGTGCAAGAATTGCTCACAAGGTGATACAAGCATGAAACTTCCCGGAAATGTTCACAAGGACCTACTTTACAATTTCAGAGCAGGAGCCACCGAGATTTCTGTATTGCATAGCAACGGTTGCTAGGCAAAGCATTTTCCTTAGCAACCGGCAGCAACGATGCAGTTTCTGAACTACTATGAAGTGTTATGACTTTGTACTTTTATTTATTTTCCTATATTCACTCCTAAAATGGTTCAAAAGATGTATAAAAGCATATATATCTATATAATAGAGTGAATGTCAGCACACAACCAGGGCACACTGGTGACATCACTGCTGTGTAACTCAGCATGGGGTTCAGTGCCAGCTGATCTAGATATACTAGTACTTTAATAAGTACTAGTATATCTAGATCAGTGTCCCAAATGCTATCTAACAGCCCCAAATCCACTAGCTACTAAACTGTAGTTTGTAGTTGGTAGATGTAGTTAGATAGCCGCGCCTGAATTGACAGGATGTGCCAGCGCGGGAGAGCCGAGCCAAGGGTAACGGGGCTTAAGAATTACCCGGAAGGTGTACAGATCGCACGGGACTTAAATGGCACTGGATGAACGATCGGGCTAGGTGTAGGGAAACTGAACCTAGTTGTATCCCATAAAGGAATGTGTGCAACAGATGTATTTGATAAAGGTGGTAAAAGGATAAACCCTCGGCCTTAATCATATTTTGTTTCCAGTTTCAGCAAGTTTGATATATTTGATCTGCGCACAGTGATAGTCAAGACGTACTGAATATTCACAGAAATGGCCAGTGCCTCATCTTCATCTGTTCAAGCAACTGATTGGACTATCTGTGTTTTTTGTCAACTGGACACCAAAGAGTCTCTCATATCACCAACTGACAGAGGCTATGAAACCATAGTAGACAACATCACACAGTTTAGTAACCTTGACTCAATGCCAATCAAAATCAATCTGGCACGACTTGACCATGGGAATGGTATTCAATTAACATTGAAAGAACAGAATGCAAAGTGGCACAAATCTTGTTATCAGAAGTTTTCACATACCAAACTGGAACGTGCAAAACGAAAGCACAAATCTGAGGAAGATTGGACTGCTTCAAAACGAATTTTCACACGTAGCACTAGCAGTGGTGGTGATACTGCCTCAAGTGGAACAGTTGGCAGCAATTGTCCCAAATGCTTCTTTTGTTCCCAGCAGCAAACAAAGGAGAACCTCCGCGAAGTCTGTACATTTCAACTAGATTTTCGTGTGAGGAAATGCGCACATGATCTACAAGATGAAAATCTTCTTGCAAAATTAAGTGCAGGAGACCTTATTGCCCAGGAGGCAAAGTATCATGCAAACTGCCTTACAAACCTGTACAATAGAGCACGTGCAAAGGTATCACAGGATCAGGATGCCTCAGATGACCAGACATGTAAAGGAATTACTTTGGCTCAGCTGATTTCCTACATTGAGGAGAAGAGGCAAGATGAGGATGTGAAGGTGTTCAGACTTGCAGATCTTGTGAAGCTCTACACTGACAGGCTAAATCAACTTGGAGTGGATGTTACTGCACGAGTACACAGTAAGCATCTGAAAGACCGCATTCTCATGCATCTCCCAAGGATGAAAGCTTACAAAGAAGGACGAGATGTGGTCATGGCTTGTGAAGAAGATGTTGGCTCTATTCTCCGAGAAGGATACCAGACTGATCGAGACAAGCAGAGTGTCATGATGACCCAAATTGCTGAAATGATCCGACAGGACATCTTCGCACACAAAATAACATTCTCTGGATCGTTTGGCCATAACAGCCAAGTGGAGTCTGTTCCACGGTCCCTTTTGTCACTGGTCAGCATGCTTATCAATGGTTCAAACATCACAGATCAAACATCCAACACAACTATCAGCCAACCAATACTATCCATTGCTCAGCTGTTGGTGTACAACAGCATCAAGAGACGCAGGGATTCTGTGAGAAATCCACAATTATATCACAGCAAAGATCGTGAAACGCCACTACCCGTCTATGTAGGTCTTAAGGCTCATGCACTAACCAGAGATAGAAAGTTGATTGAGAGTCTATATACTCTTGGTATGTCGGCATCATACAACCGCACAATGGACTTGATCACATCATTGGGTAATAACGTCTGTGACTATTACCATCAGATTGGCACAGTCTGTCCTCCTCAACTTCGCAAAGGGCATTTCATCACCAGTGCTGCAGACAACATCGACCACAACCCTAGCTCTGCGACATCTACAAGTTCATTCCATGGCACCAGCTTGTCCTTGTTCCAGAATCTTACTCCGCGAGATGTCTGTGAAGATGAAGACAATGGCCAAGGATTCACTAATTCAATAACTCAAGAGAGGGGGTTGAGGAAAATGAGCGACTTGCCCCTTTCGTACACTGAACTGAAACCAACACGGTTGCCAAAAAATGACGTCTTTGTCCCACCCATCCCTGCAGACCTGGCGGTCAATATACAGGAGGCGCTACAATATTGGTAAAAAATTAAGCTCAATAGCATGTGATTAAGCGATTTTTCTCCAAATTGTTGATGTAGGTGTCATTGCCAGGAAACTAACATAATACATATTATATGGATATTTACGTTTTAAGGGTTTGTTTACACTTCTTCTTTTTCGTCTTCATCTGGGAGACTTCTTTTTCGTGACTGTCAGTCAACAACTGAGACATCTGGTGGCGAATGCAATGAACTATACTGGTGGCGTCGTAGCCAAAGTAATCACCCTACCTAATTCATGCCAAGAGTACTCGAGTTCACCGACACGTGATGTCTATCGACCAATCAGGTGATGCCATGATTTGGAAAACAGGTGGCCCGGGATATAAGCTGTCAGTTTGACTTTGGCCAGCTTGTGTAGAGGGTGTGAGCCGATCAAAGCTTTTTCCACCGTCTTTAAAAACACTGAGGCTGCTTAAGACCTTTTCGCCTTCCAATAAGTGTAAACTGTCCAAAGTGCAATAACCAGTGTTCCAAATACAGCTGACGAGGACAGCTGGTTTTGAAATGCACATACACTTGTTTTACATGGAAAAATTCGAAACAAAAATCCACCAGCTGTTGACCAAGATGAGTGGTGATCGAGCCTCCAGCGGCCAGCCAGGCAGCCCAGTACCTCCTCTGTTCATTAAGGTTAGTTGGTTGGTTGGGACAACATAAAGGAGCCGGACCACAGCTAGCTAGGGAATCTTAATGGGTCATCGCAAAGTAACATAAAGTAAAAGATTTTTTCGCATAGGATTAAACTGGCATGCAAGGGCTATATACTGATGTTTTGGACCGACATTGGACCCATCGATCTTTTTAGGCCTAATAGGTCCGGTAGAGCATAGGCTATACATCATTGCTATATATGTCATTAAGAGCTGAAATGTATTATAAGGGAGAAAATACATAGGCCTACTGTAAAACAACAAGTTTTTCAGCCAGTACCCAACCAGCGGGGGTGGGGGGGCGGCACCCCCCACCAATAATACTAGGTTAGGTTAGGTAAGGTTGTTAGGTTAGGCTAATGTTAACCCCATTCTTACTAGGTTAGGTTAGGTAAGGTTAAACCCATTCTTACTAGGTTAGGTTAGGTAAGGTTGTTAGGTTAGGCTAATGTTAACCCCATTCTTACTAGGTTAGGTTAGGTAAGGTTGTTAGGTTAGGCTAATGTTAACCCCATTCTTACTAGGTTAGGTTAGGTAAGGTTGTTAGGTTAGGCTAATGTTAACCCCATTCTTACTAGGTTAGGTAAGGTTGTTAGGTTAGGCTAATGTTAACCCCATTCTTACTTCGTTAGATTAGGGTAATGTTAACCTTATGAAAACCCAAACAAAGATTTTATTAGGGTTACTGTGTAATTTTAACATGAACATTAGTAAAATCCGAGCCTTGGCTCGTGTTTTCGAAATGTCGGGTTATATGGGTATGGAAATTTACAAAACCCGAGCCAACATGTTAATAAGGTTTTACTGTGTTATTTTCATTTTTAAATTAGTTAAATCCGAGCCAAGTTTCGTCAAAACTTGGCTCGGGTTTTCAAAAAGTCGGGTTTTATGGGTCTAGAAATTGACAAAACCCGAGCCAATATTTTACCAAGGTTACTGTGTTTTTTTCATTTTTACATTTGTTAAATCCGAGCCAAGTTTCGTCAAAACTTGGCTCGGGTTTTCAAAAAATCAAGTTTTATGGGTCTGGAAATTGAACAAACCCGAGCCAAATTTGGGTTATAAATGTGTATTATCGTGTTCTATAGTGTTCTATACGCTTTTTACCCCTCAATTTCCCTGATCTTCATAGCCCTCCCCACTATCGGGGGGCGTGTCTTTAGATTGATGGATAATGGGTAAATGCTTAATTCCCATTCAATTTCATCACTAGATTCGACTAACACACCAAAAACAAAATCAAAATTCCAAAAAAAATACCTGAAAAACACGTTGTTGCGTCTCCTGTATATTAACCGACCTGGCTTCTTCCAACACCCCTTTGACCAAGGACATGGACAAGGAATATGACTGGCTGAGTCATGTTGAGAAACATCATGCAGATGACATATCAGCAGAGGCGACTTTGTCTTGGGCAGCATACCATGCCAGCAGAGTGCCAGACCCAGATATTCTGCCATCTGTGAATGCCATGATGCCCCTCTTTGTTGAGGAAGCCAGCTCACCATCTATGCTTCGGCATTGCATGGAAGTGGTGAAGTCAGCAGTTCATCACCTCAACCCTGGCCAGACTCCAGTGATTAGTGGGGACCAACCTCTGTATGCTACACTGAAGAAGCTGCAATGGAATATGTCCGAACTGTATGGTGAGGACAAGTTTGTAATGCTTATGGGGGTTCTACACACTGAAATGACAGGCTTGAAAGCTTTGGGTCATTGGCTTGATGGAAGTGGTTGGGTGGAAGTTCCAAGGCAAACGATCAAACAAATCAGGGGACAAAGTCAGTCTCCTCAAAAGTGAATCTTCGCTGTTTGCAAGTCTGTATGTTGCATGTCAGACAAGGAAAGGTGACTTGAACAATTTCTTCAATCATGAAAACCTCCCATTTCCTCCATCTCTGTCTGCCTATGGGCAGCTACGTCCAGGGAAGAAGTCTGATCTCATAGAATGTCTTGAAAAGAAAGTAGGGTCATCAAATGATGTGACACCAGAGACTGAAGTGCGAATCATGGATGGTGCGGCACTTGTTCACTTTCTTAGACCTGAGGGCTACAAGACATTTGGAGACTATGCTGCCAAGGTCTTTCTTCCATACATAAACAATGCTCAAAGTCAGGCTCTGAGAGTGGATGTTGTCTGGGACCAGTACTTCGATAACAGCCTCAAGTCACAGACAAGAGAACAACGTGTCACTGGTCATATTCAGCGCAGACAAGTTGGGGCGTCTAGCCCAACACCAAAGAACTGGCAGCAGTTCCTTCGCTTGGCCAACAACAAGACAGACCTGTTTACATTCCTGAACAAGGAACTGCTGGAAAATGCATCAGGAGACCAGACTCTCATTGTTACTGATGGTGCCAATGTGCTATGCTTACCTACACGAGACACCAGCAACATTGCTCCCTGCAACCATGAGGAGGCAGACTTGAGGATCATGGTGCATGTCGGTGATGCTGTTATGCAGGGCTTCCACAAGATCCTTGTTCGAACTGTGGACACTGACGTGGTAGTATTGGCAGTGGCAGTCGTACAGCAGCTGGCTCAGAGACAGCAGATAGAACTCTGGATTGCCTTTGGTTGTGGAAAGGACTTTAGGTACATCCCAGCTCATGAAATATGTGCTTCACTTGGCACAGAAAGATCCTTGGCACTGCCTGTGTTCCATGCTTATACAGGTTGTGATACCGTGTCCCATCTGGTCCAGGTGGGAAAGAAGACTGCATGGAAAGTGTGGGAGGCACATGATGAATTTACTGCGACATTCTATGAGCTGCACAATGCACCTGAACAAATTGGTGAAGCGACTGAGGCTTCTCTGGAGTACTTCACCATTCGACTCTATGACAGGACAGCAACTTCTCGTTCCATCAATGAAGTCAGAAAGAATCTGTTCATCCACAAAGGACGTCAGATATCACGTCTACCTCCAACCAAGGCTGCTCTACAGCAACACATGAAGAGGGCAGTACTACAAGGTGGGCACCACTGGGGCTGCACCACGGTGCCAGAACGACAGTTGCCCTCTCCAAGTGAGTGGGGATGGACTTGCCCAGAAAAGTGGAGGCCTCTGTGGTCTAACTTGCCCGAAGCCAGTGCAACCTGCCCAGAACTACTGAAGTGTTCTTGCCGAGGAGGATGCACAGACTGCAAATGTGTTGATGCGCATATAAAATGCACAGCCTACTGCAAATGCAAAAGTGACTGTGACAACAGTGTCTGAAGCTTTAGGAGTGGCATTTTTATAGCCTGACTTGCCCTAAATTGGATTTTATGCCACATAATTCTTGTATATGATCTCCAAATGCAATGCTACATGTTTTTTAGAACAAGGAGTTGAGAAAAAACCATAGCACCTCACAGTTTTCCAGAAACTGCATTGTTGCTGCCGGTTGCTAAGGAAAATTATTTGCCTAGCAACCGTTGCTATGCAACACTGAAATCTCGGTGGCTCCTGCCCTGAAATTGTAAAATAGGTCTTTGTGAACTATTGTGGAAAGTTTTATGCTTGTATCACCTTGTGAGCAATTCTTGTCCTATTTAGTACCGATTACCCTCACTTCAGGTCCATTTGTATCTGTAATCTTCTGGTCGCTGGTGTGCAACGTGCATAAACATTGCTTCGTCGTAGTGTAGATCTGGTGAAGGAAGGAATGCTGGCCTGTCATTGGCTGGTGTCGTTTGAAGGCTTTCAAGTCAAAACGGCCACACTCCAAAATGGCCACAACCGAATCGGCCACAGACCTAAATGGCCAAACTGAAATGGCCACAAACCGATATGGCCACACTCCTAAATGGCCACAAACCGAAATGGCCACACTCCTAAATGGCCACAAACCGAAATGGCCACACAGGAGAGGCTGTCAGCCACGCTCGGGTAGTGAATGGTTGAGGCCAGCCACCAACACTCCCACTGGTTCAATCCAAGATAGGCTATACAGTATATCTTGGTTCAATCCACAACTCAGATTAACAGTTTGTTGTGATCTATTGAACTGTATATATTAACACGGTTTTAGATACAAAAAATAGGTGAAAAGCGCACAGATATATATAATTCTAGTTGTCATATGAAATACTGCATTTATAAAAAATAAAAAAATAGATACCAGTTGAGTTACAGGTTTGCTATAGCTCACCTATATTAATAGATACCAGTTGAGTTACAGGTTTGCTATAGCTCACCTACATTAATAGATACCAGTTGAGTTACAGGTTTGCTATAGCTCACCTACATTAGTAGATACCAGTTGAGTTACAGGTTTGCTATAGCTCACCTATATTAATAGATACCAGTTGAGTTACAGGTTTGCTATAGCTCACCTACATTAATAGATACCAGTTGAGTTACAGGTTTGCTATAGCTCACCTACATTAATAGATACCAGTTGAGTTACAGGTTTGCTATAGCTCACCTTCATTAATAAGCGTCATTTAATCGACAAACTAATGGGGTGGAACATCTTAAATTCTCCCTTCAAATGGATCAATATAGGGAAATCCAAAAAGAACTACCTCGAACCCAATAGAGTTAATAGCTCTTTATCTCTTAACAAACGACTCCCTCATCTAAACTCGCTCTCGCTTTCTCTCTCTCTCTCTCTCTCTCTCTCTCTTGAATATAGTAGTGAACAATAAGTTCATTAAATAATGTATTAATGGAATTTACGCGTAACGGGTATCATCCGTCAATCTTATTGTTATGCTTATTTCATTATTACATCTACAGTATATATATTTTAACGAAATTTTTACTAATTTTCTTTTGCTAAAAACTGTATTATTATAGTTCAAAAAAACTGTTAATCTGAGTTGTGTATTGAACCAAGATATACTGTATATCTTGGATTGAACCAGTGCGAGCGTTGGTGGCTGGCCTCAACCAGTCACTACCCGTGTGCGGCTGACAGCCTCTCCCGTGTGGCCATTTTGGTTTGTGGCCATTTAGGAGTGTGGCCATTTTAGTTTATGGCCATTTAGGAGTGTGGCCATTTCGGTTTATGGCCATTTAGGATTGTGGCTATTTCGGAGTGTGGCCATTTCAGTGTGTGGCCATTTCGGTCTGTGGCCGTTTTGGTTGTGGCCATTTCGGAGTGTGACCGTTTTGACCTGCTTCCGTTTGAAGGCAAGGCTATGATTGGTTGGTGCAGTTTCCCATGCTCTGGGTGATAGGGGTACCCCGGCTCCTGCATTTTCTTACTTCTTCGCTGTTTTCTGGTGATGAATTTGGCTGGTGGACCCAGCTGCAGACTGGCTATTCTGCAACTAGTTGTTGCATGTGGTGGTAGCAACCTTGTTATTTCAGGTATAGTAGGATAGTTCAGTGCATATATTATTGATGAGAGAATGTTTGGCGAGTCGGAGAACAGATTTGGCTTGATTCCGGACAGAAACATAAGAAGTATGAGATTCTTTAGCATTTAGGCTATGGTATCGTTTGAATGCTTCCTCCTTATTGCAGACAGCAGTAGAGCAAGCATGAGTAAACCAAGATTTCTTTACATTAGTCTAAGAGAAAGAAAATGGAGTGTATGCTTCCATGCCGGAGAGGATTACCTTGTTAATGCGTTCAGCACTCTATGAGGGTCTCCTGCCATGGAAGCGGAAGTCATTCCATGGGAAATCAAAGAAATACTGCTGAAGAGCCTGTCAGTCATAGTGGGGCAGATAACTGGAATAATCGTTCATTTCTGGAAACAAGCACCAAAATTGGCACACATACTCCTTGGGGATTGCTCTTTTGATAAAACCCGTTAGCCACCTAAAAATTCAAGATGGCGGCCATTTTTCAAGATGGCCACCATTGAATATACAGAAACATTGCATTTTGCAATAAAATCGCAAAGACTGTCTTGTCCTATTTGAATGATCTTGGTGTCAAATCATACATTTTTCACTATGTAGAATCCGAATTTGGAACCATGGACTTACTCACTAGCTTCCTTGTACCATAATATCAGTCCCGGAATCATAATTAGGGTAAAAAGTGCCCATATCATAGGCAGCATCAGTCCGAATTATTGGATGTACATGTAGGCAGTAGGCCTATACTTGTTTGTCACTTATTGTCTTGCTGCCTGGATGAGTATACTACAACGCTTCTAAACCTCGCATCTGCAGCTGCATAGTGCCGTGCAGGTCAGACCAAAGCAGTAGCATTTGCATCGACCGCAGCATTCCGACTTGCATCCACACTTGTCAGCTGCTGGCTTCGAATTTCAGCTGTCCACGCTCTTCACCTTTGTCTTCTTTGGTTGGGTGCTGGAAAACAGAGACGCTGGTTCCATGGAAAGAAGTGGTCGCTGTTGTTGCAGTGGGATTGTGGTCTATGTTGTCCATGGCTGATGTGGTGAACAGCCCTTTTCGCAGAACTGGTGGACAGACCACCCCATCCTCCACGTACTTGCTGACTGTTGCATCTCCCAGCTGTGCAGATATCTGTAGCACCCTGTCATATGAAATGCTGATGCCATGCTCGTTAAGCATTTCCACCAACTTTCTCTTTCTGGTCTTTGTGTAGACGGACATCCCCATGTAAACAGGGCATGGGGTCTCTCTGTCTTTGGAGTGTCTGTGAGTTGCTGCTCCTTCTTTGTACCTTGCGTAGAAGATGTACTGAAGCAGCTGAACAATTGCTAGATCTGTCTTTGATGCGCCAAACCTCAGTTGAGATTTAATGTCCGCTCCATGTTCAAGCATGGCCACAAACTGAAGAAGAGTGAGTGGAATGGCCTGCTCGATGCACCCCTCATGGAAGGTTCCATCAAATGTGGACTTGTGGTCCAGCATATGTCTTCGCAAGATGTTAGCTGCTTTGCCAAGGATAATAGCTTCACTATAATATTCAGAGGCTTCTGACAAGACAAAGCCCACATCTTTCTGGAAAGCCAGAAGAACATCCCTTCCCTGTTTGTGCACTTCCCAATCAGGTATTTCTGACAGCAGTTTTTCCTTCAGTCTTGTGGAGTTGACAGCAGGTGCATCAACACCCAGCTGTTCCAGGCGCTGGGCATACAGGTGAACTATTCTGCAAGTCGGAAGACTGCAGAACCCTCGCCAGATCTGGTGGTCTCCACTAGATATTTGACTAGCTCTGAGAATGCCTGTGGGTGGGCATCCTCTTCGGGTGCACGTTCCTGTTCCAGTCTCTTGGTGGCTCTGAGGTACGTCCTCTCTCTATTGTACAGGTCTGTCAAGCATGCAAAATGGTATTTGAGCTCCTGTGCAATAGCATCTCCACCGCTGAGTCTTGCAAGAAGTTTTCCGTCATTTAAAGTTTGGGCACATTCATTAAGTCTGTTATTGAGGTTCATCGTCATAACTTGTCTGAGTTCAGAGGATGGGGCTTCTTTGTCACATATGAAACACGTTTGGCCTTCAAGGCTGGTTCTACGCAGCTTGGTCTGGCATTCTACTGGCTGAGCACTCTCTGTTCTTCTTTTTCTGGCTCTCTCCAGTTTCGTGTTGTTGAACATTAGGCGACAACTTTGGTGATACTGCGCCTTGTTCCTCCTCAGAGTTTCTTCAATGCCACCACCATCATCAAGTCTTGCTGGATCCAGAACAATAGGCATCTCATTAATTGCGTGAAAGAGGGGAATAGTAGTCGCAATCATAGTGTAGCCATCATGTTCTTGTGGTTATTGTGCACGTGGTGACTTGAGCTCTTCACTCTTCTTCTTCTGGCAAAGACAACACTTGCTCCAGTCAGTCCGGAATTTAGACGGTCCTGGATCTGTATTTGCCATCTTGGTGAATACAGTATGATAACTATCTGTAACACAGATATAATAGATAACAGATAATCACAGTATATAACAGATAATCACAGTATGATATAACACAGTATGTTATATGATAACAGATTTAACAGATAATCACAGCATGATAATTATCTGTATTCAGTGAATCAAGGCCGAGGGGTTATCCTTTTACCACCTTGATCACAATCATGCACAATAAGGTATGGGATACGACTAGGTTCAGGAATAAAAATATATGACCTACACCTAGCCTGATCGTTCATCCAGTATCATTTAAGTCCCGTGCGATCTGTACACCATCCAGGTAACTACATCCAAAGCAATGTAAAGCCCTGTTACCCTTGGCTCGGCTCTCCCGCGCTGGCACACCCTGTCAATTCAGGCGCGCCTATCTAACTAAACATCTATGTTAAACTACATGTAATCTACAGTAGCTAACTGATGTGGGGCTTATTAGACAACATTTGGGACACTAAACTAATTATTTAGCTACACTAAACTAATTATTCAGCTGATACTGAACCCCATGGTGAGTTTCACAGCAGCGGTGCCACCAGTGTGCCCTGGCTGTGCGTGGACATCCGCTCTGTTGAGCTACTACTCTACACCTTCCGCTGCAAGTCTCTCAACGTCCCCCCCCCCCCTTCCGCATCGTGTCATGTCCAGTTTGGAAGCCTTGTACAGGAAGATGCTACAGATACTAAACCTCTAACACTACTACGATATACACTACCATGCATTTTAGCCGAGTCATACGTAACATGAACCTCTAATTTAGCAGAATATTAGGATTCCGGGACTGATATAATGGTACAAGGAAGCTAGTGAGTAAGTCCATGGTTCCAAATTCGGATTCTACATAGTGAAAAATGTATGATTTGACACCAAGATCATTCAAATAGGACAATTCTTTGCGATTTTATTGCGAAATGCAATATTTCTGTATATTCAATGGCGGCCATCTTGAAAAATGGCCGCCATCTAGAATTTTTAGGTGGCTAACGGGTTTTATCAAAAGAGCAATCCCCAAGGAGTATGTGTGCCAAATTTGGTGCTTGTTTCCGGAAATGAACGATTCTCCTGAAATTTGCAGTTATCTGCTCCACTATCAGCAGCGCCAAAGTACCACAAGTGCCGCCGGCTGGAAGGATCGGGTGGCCGTACCGGAGAGATAGTAGAAGTGACAGATATTTTTATAGACCGAGGAGCCCAAAGGAGAGAAAAGATTTACAGAATAAGCGGAAGGATTAGCAGTTAGAAATATGTCAAGAATGTTGGGCCGATCTGATTATTTATCCTGTTCATTGTGAGTGATGTCCTGTTCATTGTGAGTGGTGTCCTGTTCATTGTGAGTGGTGTCCTTTTGAGTTTATTCTGGCTCCTAATAAACGATTTTGTTCAACTTACAAATGATCTTTAGCCATTAAAAGGCTGCAGGCTTTCTAAATTAACTCTTACAGCTACCACATTGTCTGCCAAAGCTGCATAACGTTGTCATATTATATAGCAAGGATGTCACCTGTATAGAAAGGGTTAATGCTGAAGAGCAATAACTTAAGGGGGGAATAGTTTATTTTTTAGTCGATATATACAGAATATTTATTTTTTAGTCGATATATACAGAATATTTATTTTTTAGTCGATATATACAGAATATTTATTTTTTAGTCGATATATACAGAATATTTATTTATATTTGAGTTCTCTCCCTAGACCTTCATCAAGCTTTAAACCCATCCCCAAGATCGCTCTTCTAGATAAATCTTTAACATTTTCGGAAGAAAAATGTCCGAACCGAAGGCCGATTCCTCCTACATTACAGGCTGTATCCTCGCCCAGGACAGGAGAGTAAGGAATTACATGTCACTAAAGGTCTTGACTAATGTATGTACAGGGTTCCTGGTCGAAGGTCTTAACCCTTAAAGATCGGGGCCGGACTTAAGGCCCCCGCGCACCATTTTGCGCCCCAATTGCCAGAGCATTATGGAAAGACCTTGACTTGTTTTAAAGGCGTTAAAAATTGAGTGCAAATGGCCGGGAGCGCAGCGGGCCAGACAGCCGACTCTCCCAGGGGCTTACCGCCACCGGCATTAACTCATGTTCCCTGTGGTGCGTTCTCCCCGAACGAGACAGGCTGGCAGTGTATCCAGTAGTGAAGCTATAGGCTGGGATAAAATATGCCGCTATATGGCTAACCTCCCATGTTCCTGCTACCCACGTGTATGAGAACGCACGAGGTGCTTACGTAGCTCGTTCTGGTCTCATTTGACGCTTTTAGCCGCGCCTAGTTTTTTGCTGAATACATTGCTTTTCATGCAGATACTTGATTTATCATTCAGTGAGGGCCTTGATATTGCCGCAAAACTAATCGAAAACCCCCCGCTGGACAAGGGTTAATATTGCCAAACTAATGGGCAGAACATCTTAAAATCTGAAAACGAATGGGGCTAAACATGAGGAAGAAGGGGGACCAGGAAAATTGCCCTTCTCCCCTTAAATCTACAAAATACCCTTCAACACCATGACGTCTGTTGACCGTCGATTCTGGCTAAAAATATACAAATTTATGCAGTTTAATAAGGACCCATGTTATTAAATTAAGAGGGTTTATAAAGAACGTATTTACCCATTTGAGCCATAACGGTAGATTATGAGCTACACAAAATAGTGTAATGGTAACCAGAGTATGATGAAAAAACTTAATGGGGGTGAAAGGGTTAATTGCTACACGTCCGTCCTAAGCTGAATAAAATCGTCAAATAATTGCCAGAATGTAATGAAAAGAACGTCACCGGTACTGAAGGGGTTAATGGGGTAGTGGTTATTTTTTGGTCTATTTATATATTCATGGTCTAAATACAGCTAGAATATAATATAACAGACGTCGTTGGTACAGAAAGGGCTCACACGACGGCCTCTGTGGTATGAAAATGGGTTAAGTGAGCTGAGATAGTTCAAAGCCTGGTTAAGGGGAGTATGGATTCACTTTTTGGGGCGATTATTTTGTCATGGTATTCGTTATTTTTCTGTTTTTCCTCCCTAGAACCTCCAGCACATTTAACAAAACCTATACATTAGATCCCCTTTCTAAGTAATCTTGTACATTTATTTTTCGGTATGGAAAATTTCTCGGCCGAAGGGCGGTTCTTCCCAACATTACAGGCATCACTATTCGGTTCGCCAGTGGAAAAAAATCAATCACACTAATAGCACGAACGGTCGTCTAAATATTGACGAAGTAATGGGGTGAAAGGTCTTAAAATCGTCTAACTAATGGGGCAAAAATCTTAACATCTGAAAACTAATGGGGTTAAACATGAGGGAGAAAGTGATACAGAAAATCGGCCCATCCCCCCTTAATGGCTGAAGGACCTGTTTTAACCATTTCTGTACCGTCGACATCCTATTTATTTTATTCTGGCTATTACTAATCGATTTCCTTCAGTTTTGAAAGGATCTCTAGCAATTCTAAGGCTCCGAACTATCTCAATCAACCACTTTTAACTACCACAGATCCTTCCTAAGCCGCACAAAATCGTCTAAATATAGCTAGTATAAAATGCAAAAATGCGTGGCTGGTACAAAAAGGGTTAAGGGGGTAGTGCTTGTTTTTTTATTTATATATATGTATGTACATATTTATTTTTTAGTTTCCTCGCTAGATCTCCATCAACCTTAGAAAAACACCCCCTAGACCCACTTTCAAGATGAATTTGTACATTTTTAGGTAGAAATTTTTTCCGGCCAAATAGGCCGGTTCCTTCTCAAATTAGAGGCTCGCTATGGCTCGCCAGGATAAAAAAGAATCCTATAGGGCACGAAGAGTTCTTAATTAATATTTACAACAAAATAAGGCGAAAGGTCTCAAAATCGCCAAACTAACGGAACGAACATCTTAAAACCTCAAAACTAATATGCTATACATGAGGGAGAAGGGGGTCCATAAAAAAACGAGTACCACCCCCTTTCTTAAAGTGGAATACAATAGTCGTATAGATTAGGCAAAATAACAGATAAAAGGACGCACGTATTGGACCGTATTGAAAGGGTTAAAACCGGCGTTGCACGAGCACTCTAGCGATGGTTAGGCCTGTTAGGCCTGGAGGTGCGGTATCGGAGTAAAAATAAAAAATACACTGAAAAAATAGTAAGTCTATTGTATAGCAGTTTTCACAGCCATATGGTGACGGTATTTGAAATCTATAGAGTTTTTGTATTTACTGTTATTGTTGTATTTGTTTTTCAACTCAAAAGAGGAATTGTCAAAGTTCCAGCAGATTGTCCAGTTATTACGGAATAATGTAGTGGCACTATGGAGTGAGCATCATATTCAACTTTGTCTTAATATGATGCAGATACATAGTACTTTCATATTTTCCAATTAACCCTCTCCGACATATGACGCAGTTTTGAGCCTATTGGGGATACTTTAACCCCTAAAGAGCGGTGCCCGGCTATAGGCCCCCCCCCCCGGGCTCCTATTTGTTTCAGCAAGGTTAAAGCATTATTAAACCGTGGAGCCCCGGCGCTAGTTTTGTAATGTTTTTGCGGCACACCAGAAACCTGGCCGGTTTTCAAACAAAATGGTTTTGATTTCCAGCAAAACAATAGCGAATGGGGTTAGGAATGAAGGCAAAGACCACGAAAAAAAAACGCTCAAAAAGCTTAAAAAACTGGTTCGACAGAGGCCCACGAAAACGGATTTTTACAGATTAACATTGAAGGCAATTATCCCAAAAAGACAGGTTATTGCGCGCATCGCGCGCACCAAGCACGTGGACTTTGAGAGGTTTTCCAATCCAACGGCACGGGTTAGGTGCGTGATAACGTACACAGTTCCCAGTCAAATCTGAGCACTCTTGAGTGGGCTACACCTGAGGTTACGGTCAGGACGCAATTTAGTCGGTGACGCGCCAGCGCTCGGTCTCTGGGGGTGTGCGTTACATAACATCGACGACGTTCGTCCAGGCGCTCGCTGGGGGCTATTACGGGTTAAGGCTTTATAAAGGGTTTAAAATCGAAGTGCAAATGGTCCAGGTGAGCGCAAGCGGGCCACACATCCGACTCCCAGGGCATACCGCCCCCACTGACTCACCCTCCCTGTGTATTTCGAGAGGCCGGCAGTGGTAGCCAGTATTGGAGCGTAGCTGGAAAAAAAAATATGCCGCTATACGCTAAACTCCCATGTTACTGCTACCACTGTATGAGAACCACGAGTGCTACGTAGCTCGTTCTGGTCTCATTGTGAAGCTTTTAGCGCCTAGTTTTTTGCTGAATACATTTCTTTTCATGCAGATACTTGATTTATCATTCAGGAGGGCCTGAATATGCCCAAAATAGCCCCCCCCCCCCCCCCCCCCCCTGCTCGTGAGGTGTTAAAGCCTTTGTTACCATCAGGGGTATTTAGAAACCTTTAGTTTAGTTACTTCAACCTCTGCAGTTGTCTTTGAGTTAGCTGTGGGCAGAAAACTAATTTTGGAGAGGTAATTATAAGAGTGAGAGAACTCTATTTCTTATTGCTAACCTGGCAACCTCTGCGTCATAAATGCGTGAAAGGGTTAAGTATCGAACAATTACCGGCTTAGGGATTCAATTTATCGTCCGCTGAAAAATACAAAACAATGTATAGTAGCTCATAATATTGTACAACCATACTAGATATACAAATAATAAATAAAGTAGAAGTACCGCTTTGCCCAAAATCAAAACCGCATACCCAACTCTGCGATGGGTTACCATTATCATTACTATTACCACAATTATAACTACTACTATCACCATTATCACTACTGCTATCATCACTACAATTGTCACCATCATCACTGCAACTGTCATTATCACTAGCAGGGGTACCCGGCGTTGCCCGGGTACTACCACTACTACTACTACCATAATCACCATTATCAATCACTACTACCACAATCATCAATCACTACTACCACAATCATCACAATACTACTACTACCATAATCACCGGCCTCGACCTCCCTGTGCCTCATTAAACGGCGACCTCGATTTCGGCCGCTAAATGACCTCCGATTTTGGATCTGACCTCATCCATAACCCCATTTTGGGGGGCTGCAAACAACTTTCGTTCCATACACCTTTTCGATCGGAGGCCTCCTTCTGCCCCAAACGGCCATTTTGTGTTTCAATTTCGGCCTCGAAACGACCTCCGATCGTGGCCTCGCCCCCTCTATGACCTGACCCAGGTCAATTGACACCCACATGCAAAGTTTCAGCTCCCCAGGTCCAAAACTGTGGCCGCCTATTAAGAACGCACAGACAGACACACGAACTGATTTAATAATATAGATCACTAAAGCAGTCACCATCACCATTGCTATCACCATCGTCACTAACATCATTACTACTGTCATCATTATCATTAAAACTATCACCATCATCACTAATATTATCACCATCATCTTACAATCATCATTATTATTTATGTGAAGTTTGATATATATATGTTATTTAAGTAATAAGCAACTAACACAGCTAGTTTTCCAAAATTTGAGTAATCGTTTGTAATTAATAATAACATTTGACCCTTGACCTTGACCTGTGACCTTGACCAATATGTAAGAGTACATTGTTGTTTGCATTGACATTGCCCATGAAAATCAAATAAGCATGCCTAATTTCATTAAAACCCATCAGTAAGTTTCATATATATTAATAGAATAGTTGACCTTGACCTTTGACCTTTATCTTGACCGTTATGATGTCTCAAAATTTATTATTTTCCGTGTAATTTATAGTGCAACTAGTTCACCAAATTGTGTGAAGTTTGCATGAAAAGTAAAGAACATAGCATATTAATCTTTTATTTGACCTTAACCTGTGACCTTGACCTTTCATATGGAATTGGAGAGTTTCTTGTATGACTTTGGCCTAGGTATTCCGAATATACATGGTAAGCCTAATGAGAATCTAACAGTTAGCATAAGAAATACTAGTAAATAAATAATTTTGACCTTGACCTTTGATCTTACCCTTCAGAATAGTTATCTAAAACTTGGGCAATGCGATATCAAGGTTGCCAGTAACGTGCATAATGAAAATGAAAACATTTGAGTTACAACTAAAAATATATAGTAAAAGTTGACCTTTGACCTTGTCCTGTCACCTTGACCTTTATGTAAGAGTACATTTTTTGTTCATTGACATTGCCCAGGAAAACCAAATAAGCATGAACAATTTCATTAAAACCCATCAGTTAGTTTCATATATATTAATAGAATAGTTGACCTTGACCTTTGACCTTCATCTTGACCTCTATAATGTGTCAAAATGTGTTATTTTCCTTTTCATTTAAATGCAACCATCTCACCAAACTTTGTGAAGTTTGCATGAAAAGTAAAGACCTTATAATATTATTTGACCTTTACCTGTGACCTTGACCTTTCATATGTAATTGTATAGTTTCTTGCATGACCTTGGCCTAGGTATTCCAAATATACATGGTAAGCCTAGTGAAAATCTAACAGTTAGTATAAGAAATACTAGTAACAATCTTATTTTAGCCTTTGACCTTGGCCTTTGACCTTACCCTTTTGAATATTTATCTGAAATTTGGTCAATAAAATATCAGTTACCAGTACCTTTTATAGTGAAAATAAAGACATTAGAGTATAAACTAAACACAAATGAAATATTGACATTATTTTTAACCTTGATCTTTGACCTTAACCTTTAATTTAAATGGAAGATTTCATTTTGAGTGACCATCGCATTGACCAAATGAATATACCTGTAACATTTTGTGAAAATCCATCTAAACGGTTTAGGAGGAGTTTCCGGACAGACAGACGGACGACGACAACGACAGACAAGCTGACTTGTGGTGCACAGTATACGGGCCGGAGATCTGTGTGCGCGATACCACTCTGCTTCGGAGAGTTGATAATAATAAATAATAAATAATTCACTACATCAGCATAATATTACTACTATAGTCCATTTATTAGAAGTAGGTCAGTAATCTAGACATCTAACCTCTGTAACTCAAACGCAACTTGAGTAAACGAGATAATATTGCTACCATTTGGGAAGAGTCAGCCAGGGAATGGGTGTGGGAATGTACAGCCTATTTCCTCCAGCCCCATTTTGAGTTAGTGCGTTCTGGCGTACCTATAATGAATGGACTATAGTGTGATGCCTGCTTAACCACCTTTCAGTTAAATGTAAACGATTTTATGAAGCTTAGGAAAGGTATACAGTATGGTAGCTAAAAGGATGAATTAAAATAGTCTTCAACCTTTCAATGAGTAAGCGTCCCTCCTAAGCTGCACAAGGATCATCGCAATATACCTAGACAAAAAATCCAAAAGACGTCGCCGGTACAGACGGGATTAACCCCTTACGTACCGATGCCGTTCTGTTAACTTTATTCTGGCTACTATTAAACGATTTTAGTCAGTTAAAAAAGGGTCTCCAGCAATAATTAGACTTCAATCTATCTCACTTAATCCTTTGTACTACCATAGATCCTTCTTAAGCGGCACAAAATCGTCTAAATATAGAAAGAATAAAATCCAAAAGATGTCGCCGGTACAGAAGGGGTTACTACGATCAATACAGTGTCATGAGCTGTGTGGTATTGTGTGAGTGACGACGATGAAGGCTGTTCACTCCGTTAATCAGTAAAGGTCATGACTTAGGACACTCACCCTCGGATTCCAATCTTGGGAATCCTCATGGCATATCCTTTATCCAGAACCTTCACCACCACCACCACCACCAAAAACTTGTTCCAGTGGCTTGAAATGTGAGAGGAAGAGGATGTGTATAGCATAATTATTTTATTCAAAATTAAAATATAAGAAGTATTACACATTTACGTTAGGTATTTTATAAAGCATATGCTGTACATATATATATATATATATATTTTTGTTTCTTCCTAATATTTCATATGATATGGAATATGGAATGATTATACAATACAGTATGTGTAATTTTAACCCTTTCTGTACCGGCGACGTCTTTTTCGTTATATTCTATCAATATTTAGGCGATAATATGCAGCTTAAGAAGGATTTTTGGTAGTAAAAAGGGTTCATTAAAATAGCTCGAAACCTAATAATTGCTGGAGGCCCTTCCTAAGCTGAATAAAATTGTCTATTAGTAGCTAGCATTAAAGGAAAAGGATGGAACTGGGACTGAACGGGTTAATTAACCCAGGAAAGGCGCGGAGACACTTAAGAGGTTTGATGGTGGAAAACGACGGGACCCTTAAGATCCAAGGCCTAAAAAAAAAAAAAATATAAAAACCCCAGTGGCACTCAAAACAAAGGAATATGTGATTAAGTGAGATAATTCCCCTCCATACCTTCTATCATTCCTCCACATGTGTCCAAAGCCCTCCCCCTTCCCCCCCCCCCCCCACCCCCTACAATTATCATATTGTTTTCCTCTTAATCGCTTGTTTATCGGTTCATTTTCTGCGCCAATATCCCTTCCCCGGTGTCAAGGTCGAAGTGGAGGCAGATAGAGATCGTAGCAAGAGAGAGACTTCACTTGCAAGATGTCAGTGACGATCGATAACCGAGAGGGGGAAAGTGTGCGCCGCACCGGCTCTCCTCTCATGAATGAACCGGTCGGCATTACTTAGTCTTTTTCACCCCCCAAATACTATTCCCACTTGTTTTATTGCTGTTACATGTTAATATCTTCATATTAACACCTTACGAGCGGCCTACGCGGTTTATTTATATGTACCGCACAGAGAGGTGTTTTTAGCCAAAATAGGGCTGTTTACGTGATCATTTTCATGCCTAAATAAGACCCAGAACGTAAAACAAGTACCTATCCCTGAAAGGGCATAAACAGAGCTTTCGAATGACACCATAACGATCCTTTTATGATGGCTAGTTTTCTTGCAATAACCGTGCAACGCGAGTGCAAAAAGCATGTAATTCGGTACTTTCCCCATATAATTCAGTATGTAGTGAGTGAGAGAGGGAGGAGGGAGCTGAGATTCGTGTCAGTAGGTTCGCCGCGGTGGTCTGGAGCAGTCATACGCTCGCTAGTCTCCTGCCACCACTTGTCTCTCTCTCTCAGCAACATTACGTGCTGAAATTGCCACTCGACCTATGTCGAGCGCCGCCACATAGTCCAGCTTTATTTAACTCGACTTATGTGGTGAGCCGCTAATTAAGGGTTAAACATAAAATAGGTGCATATGAATAAGTAATAACTATATTTATCGGATAATGATGATTTTCGTCGGGAATGAGCCTCAATACGTTTACCTGACGAGCACTTTCAAATACCATAGCTTCGCCGTTCAAGGGTTAAGAATGTGGTATGCTACAGTCGTTGATTCAATTAATGAGTAGCTGATATATGACAAAACACTACATACTTACTTTAATTAATGAGTAGCTGATATATAACAAAACACTACATACTTACTTTAATTAATGAGTAGCTGATATATAACAAAACACTACATACTTACTTTAATCAAACTAATTTTACTTTCCTATTCCACATCATATGGAAAAATAGTACTTATGAAGCAGACTAAAACAAATATATATTTTATAAATATATATATATACTGTATATATATATTATATGCACATATATATACAGTATATATATACAGTATATATACTGTATATATATATATATACGCTGTACCCGGTATATATATATATATATATATATAATATAAAATATATTCCACAAATACACGTGAACTACTGAATGCTTTGTATAATACCAGCCGGACTCGAACCACCGACAATAATGACCATGGATTAACCCTAAAAGAACATGTTCATCCGCTGTAACCTTTAGTAGAATGTAAAACAGGTGGTGTGCAAGTGAATGATTCAACCTTTATTATTATTATTATTATTATTTGTTTTTTTAAGACGTGGCACAGTCACGCTAATAAATGATGTATCGGCACCAATTATGTTTTGATTAATAATTGGTATCAGCAATATTTACATGTGATTATTGTTTTTTTGATTGAGATAAACAAACATGTTCCTTCACTTACCCAACCCTATTCAACATCTGACAGACATAGATACAGCACAAAGCGAGTCAAACCAAATGACAGGCGAGACAGGACTTATTAGCGGCACCGTACACTCGGATGCCATAGTCTCTAACCCACTCATAAATACTCGTGGACTTTACTAATTTATAATTATGGAAGTATATCTCTAGAAACAAATTCATGGATATAATTTTCTACACATCAACTACAAAACTAAATATGCAATTTATTGATAAACAATTCATATCCAAAAATTAACCAAAATAATTATAATTGCACAAAGAACAACATAGAGGGTCCATACATTTTTGTGAGTTGGCTAGAGACTATGGTGGCCGAGCGTACATTACAAGGACGCAAGTAATATATATATATATATATTTATATATTAGGGGAGGTGTGGTGGAGTGGTCATGCCACTGGACTGGTGTAATCCAATGGACCCGGGTTCGAATCCCGATATGTCAATGGGAACATGTTATTGGGATGGAATTTGTGATATACCTAGCATCATTGCATTACCACAAAGCCCACCGACACGCCAAATAAATACTCTCATTGTTCCCTGATTAAATAGCACTGTATGCATATTCCCATATTCAAAATAAGCTACATGGGGGGCAATGCCTAGTGAGTTCATTGCTCAATAGGTGTCATTCTTAGAGTGAGAGTCCGAGTCTAGTAGGCGAGACAGTGAAATACTGGAATGAGGCAGCTTCAGAGATGGGGCTGCTTTGAGCCGTAAGTAGGCAACTAAGCCCCATGCATCCTGCGAAGGCAAGGTGGAAGGGGCTTGTTGCAGCTGAAAGTGCTTCACATGTCTCACCCCCTAGACTGGAACGATACCTCACAGGCTTCACCGTTCAATGTATAACGGTAGAATGAGCAGGCTCTCAGATTATGTCTGAGACGGAGTAGTTGGAATATAGAAAAGAAAAGAAAAACAATATATATAACAAGTATATCTCACAAGTACTCGTGGGCTACTAAAGTGTTTATAGTCACAGCCAGACTCGAACCATGAAAATAATGACCATGAAATAAACAGGTGGTGGGCAAGTGAATGATTTAATCCTTTATTATTATATTTGTGAAAGACGTGGTACGGTGTCACTAATAAGTCATTAACCCAGCTGTCATTGCGTTTAGCTCGCTGTGTGCTGTATTAATGTCTGTCACATGTTGAATTGGGTGGATAAGTATAGGAACGTGTTTGTATATTTAATTCGAAACGATGAATTAACCCATTCTGTACCGACGTCGTCCTTTAACTTTATTAGCTATTATTAAACGATTATATTCAGTTTAAATAGTCCAGTAATTGACAGACTTCGAACTAACTCACTTTACCCTTTTTTCTACCACAGATCTTCCTTTACCTGCAGAAAATCGTATACATATAGCCAGAATAAAATTACAAAGACGTCTCCGGTACAGAAGGGGTTAAAGGTTAGATAGTGCCGATACCAATTATTGATCAAAGTATGCTAGGTGCCGCAAAATCACTTAAGGAGAGGCAGTTGGTTTTTCGAGTCCTCTTCCTCTCTCATGTCTAGCTCTATTAGTTGCGATATTTCAAGAAATTCGCCCCATTAGTTTTACGATTATCAGACCTTTTGCCACAGTTCTTTGCTAATATTAAAACCTTTCGTGCCAATTAAGTGTCGAACTTTTTCTTGACGAGCGATAGCGAGCCTGTGTTTAAAGAGGAATAGGCCTTCGGCCGGGACATTTTCCTATCGAAAAATGTACAAATTTATCTCGGAGAGGGGTCTTGTGAGTGTTTAAAAACAAAAATGATAGAGGTTTAGAGAGCAAACTAAACCCCCTCCTTAAACCATTGAGCCGAACCTGTAAATTATGCTGCACAATACCGTCTGAGCTCCCTTAATTGGTCGACTGTACAACGATAATACAGGAGGCGATGGGGGTTGCCTTCTCCCAAACAAACAAGCAAATAATTATACAGTAAGTGGTTCGGTGGCTACCCTACCTTACCAGACGACTTTCCTCCCCATGTCCTGACCTCGAACCCCGGGTATATAAGACAACCTCCCCCTTACCACTGACACAATATCCTCAGCTGATCATCACGCAAGCAACATGAAATTCGTGAGTCAACTGAGGGCATTCTCTTCCCTCTTTATACACAGTATATAATTATATATAAGGTTCTCACTCAATTATGTTTATTGTTAGAAGCTTATCGCTTAGTGTAGGCACCAATCGAGCAGTAGTCTAAATATAGCAAGAATATAATATAAAGGACGTCGCCGGTACATAAGGGGTTAATATTGCAGTACTAAATGTTGTGTTGTTGCCGCGGTAAAAAATGTGTTCGATTTCCTTTTCATGGGATATAATTTGTCATATAGCAATATCTTATGTTTTTTTTTTTTTTTTTTTTTTTTACTTCCTTGATTATGGACCGACTACCTCCCCGTTAAATGTAGGATATATATATATATATATATATATATATATATATATATATATATATATATATATATATATATATATATATATATAGAGTAGAACAAAAAATAACCTCATAAGAGTTTAGGCTTTCACTGTCATATAATCAACTCCCTTTTTTGTTTTTTTAGCGTTACCTGTTCTTATCTACTTATCACCACTTTCACTTGACTTGTAGCTATTATATTATTTATTTTATCTCACGTGTTAGGAATCCCTGTTGACTCATGATGCCATGATTTATACGAATGGAAACTTGTTTTTTCGGCTTATATCTCTATATTGTTTTAAACTTCTTGAGTTATCTGCTATTTATATATAAATATATACAAGAAACTTACGAAACCTTTTATTGCTAGCCTTATGGTCTTACCAATAAATTCAATATCATATAAAAGTGGACAACATTGTATAAAATACTCGTTACACGATTCCTAACAAATTTTCCCAAAG
This sequence comes from Paralithodes platypus, assembly GCA_032716605.1. Classification (NCBI taxonomy): domain Eukaryota; kingdom Metazoa; phylum Arthropoda; class Malacostraca; order Decapoda; family Lithodidae; genus Paralithodes; species Paralithodes platypus. The sequence goes on from CM064535.1 coordinate 1,207,077, forward strand.
GTTGTCTTGCATGATAGATGCTTGAATCGGTTTGACTGTTGATTTAATTTATTTTGATTAATTTGATCAATGTTTATTTATTTATATACCGGTATATATATATATATATTATATGTGTGTGTATTTACTTATCTTTGTTTTCAATTTCACAACTCTAAGCCTTCTGATATACTAATACAACAGCAATGGCATTTTCCTCTATATTATATGAATGTGTAACTATCATTTATGTTGATTATAAATATATTATATTTGTGTATACCACGACAGAAGGTACTAGGGTTCTTGGAAAGAGGCTCCAGTCCTGACGCCTTTCTTGACTTACAGTGTGCTGGCTAAATAATCCAGAAAGGTTGACAGCCTTTGAAGTCCTATTTTAACGATACCCTGACACATCCTTGTATATAGGTATTTACCTAGTAGAAATTTTGCTAAGGGGATAGTGGCCGTTTTTTGGGGGCTGTTAATTAAAAAAAAAAAAAAAAATTTAGTTTCCTCGCGAGACTTCCATTAAGCTTAACAAAAAAGGCCCTCTTTCAAGATAAATTTGTACGTTTTTCGATAGAAAAATGTAACGGCCAAAGGACGGATTCTCTTAAAATTACAGGCACGTTTTCGCTCGCCAGGAAAAAATCGACACCTAAATTGCACGAAAGGTCTTGAAATTGACAACGAAATGGGGCGAAGGTATTAAAATCGGCAAACTAATGGAAGGAACGTCTTAAAATCTCAAAACTAATATGCTAAACACGAGGGAGAAGGAGGTCCATAAAAACGAGTAGTACCCCCTTAAATTTAACGGGGAACTAACTGTGGGAGTAAAACCATGATACAGAGAGATTGTCCTGCTTTGGTTGATGGACACTCACAAGAATACAGGGTTGAAACAGCTATAACTCTCACTTGGTGGTGTAATGGTGAAGGTGTCTAAAAATCTGTGTGCAATAACCCGGGTTCGAATCCTGGTGGATCACATATAATTATGCTTTCATTAATTTCAGTGGAGGTGTTTGGTGTTGTGGTGAAATTAATAACAAATAGATTATAACTTCAACCTCAAACAAGAACCAGTTGGCGTAGAGCAGGGTGTTAAACAGATACCAAGTCCCCTCATTTATAACTTCAACCTCAAACAAGAACCAGTTGGCGTAGAGCAGGGTGTTAAACAGATACCAAGTCCCCTCATTTTAGTGTTAATAATGGTATTTGTAAAGATAAACTACATTCATGATTCGCCATATATCTTTGGAAGTTATAAAATGGCTAAAACAATACAAGTTAAAGTTACATATCCTGTATTCCTTCTCATAGTCATTGATTGTCGCAATTAACCCCTTCTGTACCGGCGAAGTCTTTTTAAGGGGATACTGACCGTTTGTTTGGTCTATTAATTTATGTATTCATATATATTGTTTAGTTTCCTCCCTAGACCTCCATCAAGCTTAGAAAAACACCCCTAGATCCCCCTTCAAGATAAATTTGTACATTTTTCGGTAGACAAATTTCTCGGCCGAAGGCCGGTTCCTCTTAAAATTGCAGGCTCGCTATCGCTCGCCAGGAAATAATCGATACCTAAATGGCACGAAAGGTCTAAAAATTGACCACGAAATGGGGGTAAAGGTGTTAAAATCGCCAAACAATGGGCCGAACGTCTTATAATCTCAAAACTAGTGGGGCTAAACATTAGAGAGAAGGGGGTCCAGAAAAACGGTCTGCCTCCCATTAAGTTTATTCTAGCAATATTTATACGATTTTGCTTTTGCGCAGTTTAAGAAGGATTTGTGGTAGTATAAATGGTTAAGTGAGATATATCCAAGCCTGTTAATTGCTGGAGGCCTTTTTGAAACTGAATTATGGGGGGATGGTTCACGTTTTGGGCGATTTTTGCATGTATTAATTATTTTTCTAGTTTCCTCCCTAGACCTCCATCAAATTTAAAAAAAAAAACATCCATTAGATCCCCCTTTTAGATTAATTTGTACATTTTTCGGTAGAAAATTTCCCGGCCGAAGGCCGGTTCTTCCAACATTACAGGCTCACTATCGTTCACCGGGGAAAACAATCGACACCTAGATAGCACGAAAGGTCTAAATATTGACAAAGAAATGGGGCGAAAGGTCTTAACTTAAAATCGAATAACTAATGGGGCAACCATCTTAACATCTGAAAACTAATGGGGCTAAACATGAGGGAGAAGTGATCCAGAAAACCGGCCCATCCCCCCTTAAATCATCTAATAGTATCCAGAATAATGTTAGAAAGACGTCGTCGGTACACAAGGGGTTAATAATTGTATTGTTGTTTACCCTCCAGCTGGTTCTATCCTGCCTGGTGGTGGTGGCTACGGCTGCTCCCCAGTACGACTCCCGCGACCAACAGGCTACCGTGGTTCGGGACGAGAGAATTGACAACGGCGATGGCAGCTTCTCTTACAACTTCCAGACCAGCAACGGCATCGACACCTCTAAGACTGGCACTATTGGTAGCAAGGGACAGAGCAACATGGACGGTTTCTTCAGGTTAAAAGCTTTTACTATTAGTTTGGAGATAAGAGGAGGAATGGAAAAGTTATGGAAGACAGAACAGTACCATCTATATTTTCATTATATTGGGCCAGATGTTTCGACATTCTCTTATGCCATCTTCAGTGGTCTTCTTCGTAAAACTTGTTGTAATTTTTGTATTATGTATGAAATGGAATTTGTTAAATAGTAGTTTGCAGGTTATGAAGCACTCGGTTGTTGTTGTTGTTGTTCCCAAGGCTGCCTTACCGAATAGCATCAAGGTCCCGAGCAAGGCCAAGGCCATAACCGAGTGTCCCCACAGAACTCTCCCTTCTTTACCACTAACAATGCCCAGGTGACTGAAGCCGCTCCCAGGTATGGTGCTGAGTAGGGTACGGAAACATCCGAGACACCAAAGCCCCACCCAAGGCGCTGTGCCCCGTAACAATTATGAAGGGAAAGTTGAGGGACAAAGGAAAAATGTGATGCTTTGGCTCCCAGTCTGCCAGCCTCTAAGTTGGCAATAGAGAGGTCAATCCATGGAAGAGACACCGTCACTTGAGATCTAGAAAATATATAAGTAAAAGGAACAGTCAGAGTAAGTTATGGGTATGGTAGAGAATGCTCAACTCTCATCCTGATAAACCAGGCCATCATCACCACATTCCTAGAACGGAATCCTCTCAGATTCAGCTAGGAAAAGCCCTAGAAAGCTGCTTCTGGTGGGGGAATAGCTCTCCTATTTCAACCCCTTTCGGGGTTGGGCACTCTCCAAAGGCGGCACTCGGTTGATAACATTATCTTCTTAGCTCCCATTCTCTGCATAGTTATTTACGTATAAGTAATTTGTGCTTATGTAACTTGTGATTAGATCAATCAGTCTATCAGTTTTCTATCTTTACAGTTTCGACCTTCCCGACGGCACCAGGGCTGAGCTCGTCTACGTCGCTAACGAGTTCGGTTACCAGCCCGAGTCCTCCCTGCTGCCAATCGGCCCCCCCATCCCTGATCACGTACACGAGCTCCTCCGCATCGCTGCGGACCAACGCGCCCGAGGGATCACCTTTGATTAAACACAAACATACCATTAACCAGATATTCCTCGTCGACGACATGCCTACAACCACTTTTTGAGTTACCCCCATAGTACAGCGATCAGAATAGTTATCACCATACACTGTTTCTGATCGAACTCCTTTTTGTACATAGGTGACCATCGCTCCAGGGCCCCAAACACTCGTAGTCGTTTACACAGTTTATTTTTCTTTCTTGAATAAATAATGGTTTTGTTAGCAAATGTTATTTATATTTTTCCTTGCAGTTTATTCTTAATCCTTTCAGTCCGTCCATTTTCCCGCTATTAGGGTTCATTCAGGCACTCCTGATTGCTTAAGCAAGTTCCTGAATGAAATTAAATGTTTGCAGTAAAACAACTAGAAGAATGGCACCAGAACAAGCTCTCTAGTTAGCGGGAGTTCATTGGCAGCATCACTACAGACATTGGTAATATTTGCTAATAACTAGCAATTTTTAGCTTCATTTGCCTTTGGCAACACTGAATATATCTCGCGAGACCACTCCACAGAGATTCAGTGGGGTGGAAGACTTGCCGGAGAGGCAAATACTGGTTTGGTAACTGAGTTGTAGACATGTGGAATAGGCTACCTAGAGCCATAGTGGGATCAAGAACGATAGAGCTTCAAGGTTTCAAGATAAAATTAGATAGACATATGGACGAAATCTTACCTGGTGGGCTGTATTGGCTGTATGCTCAGCCAAGGGAAAAAATGGGGAGTGGAAGCCACACTCTGCTGATGCGCCAGATCATTAGTTCATATAGACTTGTTGATAAAGGCAAGGTTAACAAACTGGATAGTGCATCATAAGCATCAACTTGTAAGTCAGATAGCAGCGATGGTGATCAAGGCGAGAATATTTGGTAAAAAAACAAAAAGTCTAGTGGTACTAGTAAAGCGTGTCATCCAGATGTTCAGCCAGAGCTCTCTTAAATGAGGAAAAAATTGAAATTGAAACCACAGAATCAGGGAGGTAATTCCACAAGGATATGCCCCTTACATTAAAGAATCTCTTCCTACATTCAAGTTCAGTCCTCACGTGTGCAATCTTAAACCTTCAAACCTTAGATGGGTTGGGTGTGAGAAGGATCTGTCTTGTGTGTGCCAATCGGCTTTCTGCAGACTCCCATTTTCTTATGTTATGTGAAGTGCTCTCCGTGCCCTGTCAAATAATCACGAAGTACAGTCACTCATAAAAATTCATAGACTTCACCTATTCTAATTATGGAAGTATATCTCTGGAAACACGTGTGTCAATATAATTGTCTATGGATTAACTACAAAACAATATATAATATTGAATGGCAAGCAAGTTCCATCCAAAAATCAATCCAAATACTGTACTTATAATAACAAAGAAAATCATATGGGGTCCGCGAATTTTTATAAGTGACTGTACCAGAAAATATGGAACCAGCCCAGAGTAGTGTTGCCAATTTAGCTACTTTCCGGCTAGATCTAGAGACATTTATTTCGAATTGGAGTCTACATTTAGCGACATGAATTTGAGCGATATTCTGTAGATTTGAGCCGTTTTAGAGATATTGTAGAGATTGTACCGATATTCTATAGTCTATTCGTTGTAAGTAGGCGAGAGATCTTAACTTCTATCCTCCGTAACTTAATAAGGCATAAAACAAATGGACCGTAAATTCCCACACCTATTCCCTGGCTGACTATTCCTAAATGGTAGAAATATTAACTTGATTACTCTAGTAGTTTGTGAAGGATAGAAGTTAGGATCTCTCGCCTACTTACAGCGAATAGACTTTAGCTATTTTCGGCATTTATTTACTATCTATCTGATTTGATTTGGTGATCCTGGCCCAGAGTGACCCCCTACAGCTGGAGCACTGCTGCAACATGCTAGAATGGCGTCCACCCGCCAACCGCAACCGCCTTAAGGGGTTCTTTTCCCCTGCACAGCTTCTTGCTCTGTACAGGGGCATAGTGTGCCCTTGTATTGAGTAGTGTTCACATGTGTGGGGAGGTTCCTCTCACACCGCTCTCCTAGACAAGGTTGAAAGGAAGGCCCTTCGTATCATTAACTCCCGTCCACTCACCAACTCTCTGCAATCTCACTCTCTCCGCCGCAATGTTGCATCTCTCTCGCTATTCTATCGCTACTATAATAATCAGTGTTCCTCAGAGCTATCCCAGTGCATACCACCTCCTTTATGTAGGGCACGTGGTACCCGTCTTGCAACTCAATCCCACCCCTACTCTGTGCAACTTTCCAACCCAAGAGTGAAACGTTACTCTCAAACTTTCTTCTACTCAACAGCTGAGCTCTGGAACTCTCTCCCAGAATCAGTTTTTCCCGCTTCCTATGACTTAAATTGCTTCAAACTCCGTGTGTCCAGGCATTTTGGCTCGAACGTCCCTTGATTTTGGCCCTGTCACTCTTTCAACTATGGGGGAGGCACTCGCTATAGGCAGTTATGCCTTTTGCCTACCTCAATCACATAAAAAACAAAAACAAAACCCATCTCAAGTACAAATATTCAACGAAATTGTGTAATGAGATTAAACCAGGACAAGGGGTAGGAGGATCAGGAAGAGACACAAGAAAGGAAAAATAGGTGACACGCGAAGAAAACATTTAACAGTTCGGCCACAAAAAGCAAACACACAAGCATTGAGAAGCACCCATCACTGGGACAAAACAATGTACATAAATAGTGCAGGAATTTTATGAGTAGAGGAGATACTTGCATACACAACAACATAGTTGTAGCATATTGTTTATGCTTTATGTTAAATCGCCATTTAGATGTTTAACCACTTCCACACAGCGCCCGTCACTAGACGGGCACTGATTTCCGGCTATTATGTGGCCTGGGAGCAAGGCAAGTTATTGCAGACAGCGCGGGAGGGCCTCATCTGGAGGCCACAGAGTCTGGGCACATACTGAAGTGTGAGAGGGAGTTCCCTCGTACCACTGCAGCGTTACACATTACGAAAACATCTCAAAATCGCGAATTTTTAGCGATTATGACCGACCTATGCAAGATCGTTGCAAAACAACCAGACCTCATAAAAAGATGATTCAGGTGTCATTGGAAAGCTCTATTACCGTAATTTCACAGATATATAATTGTGTTACGCTCTGGCTCTTGTTTAAGCATTAAAATGAGCAGAGAATGAAGGCCAATTCAGGCCACAGGTGTTAAAGGTGATGACAACTAACAACCAGAAAGTGCTGTACAATTGGTTACAATGAATGCTTGTGTGTGAGTGCAGGGGTGAGCGTGTGAATGAACACTGTCAGCATCATACAGAATTATAAATATGAATATAGAGTACTGATAATGCAAGTGTGTGCGTATGAATGTGACTAACGAAAAACAATGCATGTGCGTATGAATGTGACTAACAAAAAACAATGCATGTGTATATGAATGTGACTAACGAAAAACAATGCATGTGTGTATGAATGTGACTAACGAAAAACAATGCATGTGTGTATGAATGTGACTAACGAAAAACAATGCATGTGCGTATGAATGTGACTAACGAAAAACAATGCATGTGTGTATGAATATGACTAACAAAAAACAATGCATGTGTGTATGAATGTGACTAACGAAAAACAATGCATGTGTGTATGAATGTGACTAACGAAAAACAATGCATGTGTGCATGAATGTGACTAACGAAAAACAATGCATGTGCGTATGAATGTGACTAACGAAAAACAATGCATGTGTGTATGAATGTGACTAACACAAATATGTATGCGTGGGAATGAGACTACCAAACAAAAAATGCATGTGTGTATGAATGAGACTAACAAAAATGTATGAGAGTATGAATGAGACTAACAAAGAGGGCTTGTGTGTATGAATATGACCAACAAAAATGCATGTGTATGAAATAGACGAACAAACAAAACAAAACAAATTGCATTTGAGTATGAATGAGACTAAACAAAAAAGGGCGTGTGTGTATGAATGAGACTAAAAAAACACAATATGCATGAGTATGAATGACACTACCAAACGACACAAAAAATGCATGTGTGAATGAGAGTAAAAAAACAACAAATGCATGCTTATATAAATGAGACAAACAAATATGCATGTATGTGAATGAGACTAACACAAAAATGCATGTGTGAATGGGACTAACATACAAACAAAACATATGTGTATGAATGAGACTTACTAAAATGATGTGTATATGAATGAGACTAACAAAAACTGTGTGCGTATGAATGAGACTACCAACCAATATATACTGTATATAATTATGAATGAAAACAAACTGCATATGTATAAATGAGACTACCAAACAATATATACTGTATATATGTATATGAATGACAAAAACAAAAATGCATATGTATAAATGAGACTAACATTGGTTGAGGCATAACGTATTAACCCATTCAGTACTGGTAACGTCCCTTTAACTTTATTGTGGGTACTATTTGATGGTATTATTCAGTTTACAAATTAACACGCTTCAAACTATCTCACTTAGCCTCTTTTTACTACCACTGATCCTGCACAAAATCCTCTAAATGTAGCTAACATATAATTAAGACGACGTCACCGGTACAGTAGGGGTTAAGGGGAGATATTCCTCAATACAGTTTAATGTATGTTGCATAGACTTTATAAGTGGAGGTAGTTACTTTTTCTGGACCCCCTTCTCCCTCATGTTTAGCATATTAGTGTTTGAGATTTGAAGACATTCGTTCCGTTAATTTGGCGTTTTTTAGACCTTTCGCCCCATATCTTTGTCACTATCAGTAGCAGTAAACCAAGTCACATCTGAGCCTTCGGATGTCATAAGCTCAGTGCCCCAAGGAACAGTGCTAGCGCCCCTTATCTTCCTCATACTAATTTGCGACATAGATACCAACACCAGACACAGTACGGTGTCGTCTTTTGCTGATGACACAAAATTAAGGAAGATAGTAAACACACAAGAAGACACGGGCCAACTGCAGGAAGATATGAATGTAGTGTTCCAGTGGACCAGGGAAAACAACATGCAATTCAATGAAGAAAAATTCCAATTAATACGGTACGGATATAATAATGGTGTTAAAGAAATTACAAATGACTTAACAGAATCTAACCACATAATAGAACGGAAAGACAGTGTGAAAGACCTTGGGGTATTAATGTCTGAAAATATGGGTTTCAAAGTACATAACCAGGTCAAAGTGGCGACTGCGAAACGTCTAACGGGTTGGATTCTGCGTACTTTTAAAACACGCCGTGAATTACCTATGATAACGCTCTTCAAATCTCTAGTGCTACCACGGCTTGAATACTGTAGCGTATTAACATCCCCATACAAAGCAGGTGAAATAAATGACGTAGAGAGTGTACAAAGAAATTTCACTTCGCATATTAGGTCGATAAAACAGCTACACTATTGGGAGCGTTTAAGAGAACTGAATCTGTACTCACTGGAACGTAGAAGAGAACGTTACCTAATAATATACACGTGGAAAATCGCAGAGGGTTTAGTACCAAACCTACATACTCCGATAGTCATGAAATTCAGTGATAGGAGAGGCTGGGAATGCGAAATCCCCCGGATGAATAACAGGGGTGCTATGGGCTCTCTGTGAGAGGGCTGGTTATCACACAGAGGCCCACGTCTCTTCAACAAACTCCCACGGCGAGTAAGAGACATGAGGGACGTCTCGTTAGACAGCTTCAAGAGAGCCCTGGGTGTCTAAATGCAAAAGTTGCCAGACGAGCCCATCCTCGCAAGGGAGCGAGCTGTCGCTTCAAACAGTCTACTGCACCAAATCACCAACCATAACGAGGGGCGTCGTGCTCCTTGGTGCCGCTAGAAGAGTGGCGAACACATCATAAGATATCATAAGGTAAGGTATCAAGACCCTTCGTGCCATTTAGGTGTCGATCTTTTCCTGGCGAGCGATAGCGATCCTGTAATTTTAGAAGGAACCGGCCTCTGGCCAGGACATTTTTCTCTCGAAAATTGTACAAATTTATCTTGAAAGGGGTTCTAGGGGGCGTCGGCTGCTGATCAAAGAGTCGGCGGATCGAATTCTCACTGTCAAAATGTTATTCGTAGATGTCAAGCCCGGGCAACTTGACCTAGTAATTCGTGACAAACGCCTAATCTTCATGGCCACCCCTTCTCGGGAATTACGGTGTCTGGCAAACAAACTAAACAAATATGTGAATAAATACATATATTGACCATAAAACAAGCACTACCCCCTTAAATTAAGGGGCGATGGATCGTTTTTCTAAACCCCCTTCTCCCTCATGTTTAGCCCCATTAGTTTTCAGATTTTAAGAGGTTATCCCCATTACGCTGTCGATTTTAAGACCTTTTGCCCCATTTCTTTGTCAATATTAAGACCTTTCGTGGTACTTGGGTGTAGATTGTTTTTCCTGGCGAACGATAGTGAGCCTGTAATTTTGGAAGAGCCGGAACATTTTTCTGCCAAAAAATTAACACATTTATCTTGAAAGGGGGTCTAAGCGGTGTTTTTTGTTTATGTTTGATGGAGGTCTAGCGAGGAAACTCCAAAATATGTTTGATGGAGGTCTAGCGAGGAAACTCCAAAATAAGACCAAACAAACAAGCACTACCACTTTAGGTGACACATAACAAGGTTCAATTATATATTTGATATTATGTAAAAGGTATATTATTTTTGGGTAAAGAATATCTATTCTATTGAGGTTAAGATATAAACCAGGTTATTCATATATATATATATATATATATATATATATATATATATATATATATATATATATATATATATATATATTGATTTGGTATGTAAGAGTTATATATTTATGCAGTAAAGGCTAAGGTATAATGTACACTCTTTATGTGAAGTTTAACCAGGTTATCAACCTGAATATTTTGTATATACTCAGGCACATTCCTCATTGCTGAGGGTGGCCTACACAAGACAGAGCCAGAAAAAAAAACTACATTTATAGTTCCTATTCTCAGGGTCCGGGACCAATATCGCGTTTCCTCACCCGTTTCTCGTCTCGTAGAGTAGGAGAATTGTGTAATGGGAGGAAGAGGATATTTAGTTCATAGATATTCAGACATATTCTGCAGCCAAACTAAACATAAACTTTAACTCTTTATAATTATTCCCACCTAGTCACATGCCTTACGCACTCAACCAGTCTCCATTGCACCAATACAGGACAGGCAAGACCACCTCTTCTTCTTATTGATGCTAAAGGGTAGTGAAGCAATAAAGCTTATATCCCCTTAACCAGGTGGAAAGTATTCACAGGGATTGTTCAAAACCGCAGTGGCCCCCTGAGAAGGAGGCTCAAACGTCAGGGACCCAGGAGGGGCTGCAGAAGGGCAACAACATTCCCAGGACTTGAGGATGGAAGGAAAGATTAAGTGATGAATGATGGCACCCGGCAGGAAGAAGACACGTGGAGAAGTGAAGAATCGGGGACGGAGGGGCCAACACCAACCCCAACCCCAGAAGCTGAAGGCAGCCCTGGCACCGACGGAGAGGGGCCCACACACGAGAACCGCGAAGAAAACCGAGGATTTGGCAACGCCAGAGCCGGCCACCGTGGATACAGCGTCCCTCAACCGCGTAGAGCCACGTGTCACAGGTCCAGGGAGCGACGGCCACCACCAAACAGCAAGGATGCAAGAATGTGCAGAGTGTAGTCGGTAGAGGCATATGATCAGAAGATGATGAAGGCAGAGCAGGGTAGAATGGTGGAAGGGGATGAAGCCGGGGGGAGAGGCCGCTGAACCACCAAGGCGGCAGACGACTCCTACGGACGTCCAACCGCTACCGCAGCCAAGCAGAGACTCTCGCAAGACCACCTCTACACCAGGCCTGTTCGATCCTCCGTGACGTCATGCCAGTATGGACATGCACACTCTTTCTCGAAACCCTAAAGTGGTTTATAGAGCTAATACGCTTTACTTAGATTGTTCTGAGTTGCAATTATAACTCATAACTGATACAAAATGAGTGTGTAAGATCTGTGACACAAAACTTGATGAATACAGTGAGAGGGTGAAAATTTTCAATTTACCACTGATATAAATATTTTGATTCATAGAGTGGAATAACCCCTTCTGACTGTATCCCACGGCCAGCTGTAGGTTAATTGTTTTGTTACCGCCTGTGAGATACAAAAAAAAAAGAAAACAAAAAAATCAAATCAAATCAGGCGCAAACATAACTACGACCATACGACTATGTAAACAAAGTGGAAGGTACGGTACCCCCCCCCCCCCCCCCTAACACCAACCTTACCCTCCTTTCATTAAATTATTTCGGAAAACGCTTCCAAAATGTACAAAGACTAGGCTAACTACCCCATTAACCCTACAACAATAATGCTAATAATTAATACTAATAATATATACTAATAACTATACTAATACTAATACTAATAATATATACTAATAACTATACTAATACTAATACTAATACTAATAATATATACTAATAACTATACTAATACTAATACTAATAATATATACTAATAACTATACTAATACTAATACTAATAATAATGCCTTTTTCTCTAATTTCCTTTCCGGCCGTTCCATAGCTGCAGTTGTGAACGGCCATCCCTCACTTCTCACCCTATCAACTCCGGTGTTCCTCAGGGCTCTGTCCTATCTCCTATTCTTTAATTTTCTAATTTTCATAATGATCTTCTCAACAATACCTCCAGTCCCATCCATTTATAAGTGCCCCAGCCAGCAATCCCTCAAAGACAAACATAAAGAAGACATACAACACTTATCTTCTGATCTAACTACAATTTCCAAGTGGGGCAGAGAAACCTTGTTGCCTTTAACGCTTCCTAAACCCAATTTCTCCATCTATCAATAAGTCCGAAACTCCCAGCGGACTATCCCTTATTCTTCAACAATACAAAAATCAATCCTTCATCTTCTGTCAATATTCTTGGTGTCTCTTTTTATTCTGCTCTCACTTAGAAGGACCATATTACCATTCATGCTAAGGTAGCCTCCCAGAAACTGGGTGGCCTCTACCGCCTCAAGGGGTTCTTTACCCCTGCACAGCTTCTTGCTCTGTACAGGGGCACAATGCGTCCTTGTATTGAGGATTGTTCACATGTGTGGGAAAGATCCTCTCACACCGCACTCCTAGACAAAGTAGAAAGGAAGGCCTTTCGTATCATTAATTCCCGCCCACTCACCAACTCTCTGCAAACTCTCTCTCTTCGCTGCAATGTTGCATCTCTCTCACTATTCTATCGCTACTATAATAATCAGTGCTCCTCAGAGCTCTCCAAGTTTATTACACTTCCTCTACATAGGGTACGTGGTACCCGTCTTGAAACACAATCCCACCCCTACTCTATGCAACTCTCCAACCCAAGAGCCAGACTTTCTTCTATTCAACAGCTGAGCTCTGAAAATTTCTTCCAGAATCAGTCTTTTCCTCCTCCGATGACTCAAATTGCTTCAAACTCCGTGTATCCAGGCATTTTGGCTCGAACGTCCCTTGATTTTGGCCTTGACACTCTTTCAACTATGGGCGAGGCATTTGCTACAGGCAGTTCTGCCTTTTGTCTCCCTCACTCACATAGAACAAAACAATAAAAGTAATACTAGTAATGCTAATACTACTACTAATAATAATGCTAATATTGTCAAAGGTAATAGTTGTGACATTTGGAGAAATTTGAAATAGCCAACGGTGTCCGAGAATTTGTGGAAGATTTTCACTGGAGGGATTTTTTTCTGGACCCATCAAGCTTAGCCCCATTGCTTTTGAGATTTTAAGGTGCTCGCCCCATTATTTTGACGATTTTAAGAACTTTCGCCTCATTTATGTCAATATTAAGACCTTTCATGCCACTTAGGTGTTGATTATTTCCTGGCGAGCGATAGCGAGCCTGTAATTTAAAAGGGTCCGGCCTTCATCTGGGACATTTTTCTATCGAAAAATCTCCAATTTATCTGATAATTATTGGAAAAGGTTCGCTGCCATATTATAAATATTTTATTAGGAACCATGCAGGTCTATGGACTCATTATACTGTACTAATGTAGGTAAGGATATTGTATTAGGAACCATGCAGGTCTATGGACTCATTATACTGTACTAATGTAGGTAAGGATATAAGGATATAAGGATTATGTTTCTCGTACACTCGGAAACCACGTTCACTTCTATTTCCATTGCCGTGGGATACAATAATAGGTTGAGGGGGGCTTTGCCACCCCTCGACCCCCATGACTTATTGTCATCATTACATATATATTACCAGCAGGGGGCAATAAACATAATAAAATCAGTCAAAATAGGCAGGAACGAAACTGCGAGCACTCGACCTATGTAAACATGATAACCCTACACCCGAATACTACTTCCTTCCCTAATGAATAATCCATTATTATTCTTTATGGTATTTATATAACCCGAAATTTTTCATGAAAAAAAAACGTAAAGTCTCTTTGAGTTCCCTCGGACGTCCTCGCTGTTTACAAATGTCTTCATTATGGAGTAGGCTATAATCGATATTGACCCCCTGCTTAAAACATAGATGATTATCATGATTTCAATAAGTCATGGGGGGGGGGGGGGGAGGTGCTCCCCCTCAACCTATCTTGTATCCCACTTCGGAATAATATCTAAAATCATGAAAACACTAATTTCTCAAAATCTGGAGGAAAAACCATGAAAACTAAGGGTGCGAGCCATTTACTAAGGGTGCGAGCCATTTACTAAGGGTGCGAGCCATTTACTAAGGGTGCGAGCCATTTACTAAGGGTGCGAGCCATTTACTAAGGGTGCGAGCCATTTACTAAGGGTGCGAGCCATTTACTAAGGGTGCGAGCCATTTACTAAGGGTGCGAGCCATTTACTAAGGGTGCGAGCCATTTACTAAGGGTGCGAGCCATTTACTAAGGGTGCGAGCCATTTACTAAGGGTGCGAGCCATTTACTAAGGGTGCGAGCCATTTACTAAGGGTGCGAGCCATTTACTAAGGGTGCGAGCCATTTACTAAGGGTGCGAGCCATTTACTAAGGGTGCGAGCCATTTACTTATAATTAACATTTTATCTTGCAGAGGGGTTTAGGGGTGTAATATTTAGCCTGATGGAGGTCTAGAGAACAAACTAAAAATCTACTCTTAATGTTTTTACTACTGAAGACTGTTCATGCTACAATAACTAAAGTTGTACACAATTCTTCCAAGATAACCTCTTGTAGACACTTAAAGAAAGTTCCTCTACACAAGAAGGTGAGGATTAAGCCTAGTTCACACATTCAGGAGTGAGAGTCCAAGTTGCTACGAGTCCGCACTTTTTGGAACTCGCGTAACGACTCGCGGTCAAAATATGTGACTCTTAGTGACTCGGGAGACTCATGTATGACTCGCGGACACTCGTAGTGGCTCAGGCTGGTCCGGCAAAATTTCACGCCTGCACGAAATTTCGAACTCCAGTCCGACAACTCTCAGTGACTGTCAATGACTCGTTGTGACTAAGTGACTCGTAACTACTCTTAAATGACTCGTGAACACTCGCGGCAACTCGCAATTACATAATCTTAATATAATGTCAAATATCATACCTAACTAAAATATAATTTATACATTAATTATATTGGTATATTTGTATATATATATACTGTATATACCAATATAATTAATGTATACAGTCAGGTCTCGATAGGTTTTGTATGCATCAAATGTCTGTCTGTCTGTCTATCTATCTAATGCATCTATCTCCCTTGTACATAAATATAACTACGTTGTTTTGTCATTTTGTAATCTATGAAACATTTCTAATGGAATGGAATTGAAAAATATATTATCCTTCCAGCACACAAATAATGAAATGAAAAAGAGAGTCAATAAACATTTATGTTGGCATTTTATCGATCGCTTGGACCTAGCAAATTTCTGTCTATCTATTAATCTACTGCATCTATCTATCTCCCTTATACATTAACGTAACTATGTCATATTTGGTCTTTTTGTAACCTATGAATAATTTCTAATGTGATAGAATTGAAAAATATAATATCCTTCCAGCACATAGATACAAAAAGAAATAAAGAGTCAAATAAAGATTTACCCTTATTCTCTCCAGATCAATCCGACCTCAGAAGATTGTGTTTTATTTGACTTTTTCCCTTTTTTTTTTTTTTTAAATGTGTGCATGGTATATTTTCGCCTTGAAGGTGTGTCTAAACAAAATGATGGGGGGGGGGGGGGGGGACACATTTTAACATGTTTTTAATTGACATTTGTGTCATTTTGGCTGATTATGAGTTTTTGGAAATTGTTTTCTTTAATTCTGTCATATCTGAAATGATTCACAGATTATATAGAGACCAAATAACATGACTGTAGGTGTGGCATGGGAGGGCATGGGACACCGCATATATATCCGGGTGGATGGGACTCGTTAGCCTTGGAAGGCAACCCATCTAGGGGAGACCTTATAAAAATCTGGGTGGATGCGACTCGTCAGCTTTGGTTGGCAACCTGTCTAGGGGAGTAAGCCTGATACAAATCGGTACTGCTTACATAAGGGTGAAGAAGGTTAGTGGATGGGCTGGCCGGACACCACTGTAGAAAAATAGTGCTAAAAAGATACATAGAGGGCCTCGGGGTCGGACGGGTCCTAAATTGAGTGGCAATCCTGCAAGTCCTTCAGTAAACTGGCATGTGCTGTCCCTCTTACAGGTGATCGGTCCACTTGGGGGCCTTCAGTCTATGACCACCCTCATTAAGGGGAGTAAGGCGTCAGGCAATAGATAGATAGATAGACAATGGGAGGCATTCCCGGCATACTCTCAACGCAATCGTTCCAACTCTCAGTGACTCGTATCGTACTCTTAGTAATTCGTAGTGACTCGTGTCTTACTCGTGGTGACTCTTATCTCCTCCTAATCCGAAAATGGCCGTTAAAATTCAAATTTTTAACCACTCGCAGGTCACTCATGCCACACTCGTTGTGACTCGTAGTGACTCATAGCGACTCTTAGTGGACTCTATTGCACTTATGGTGCCTCGTGTTGTCTTGTGAACATTTACTCACTCGGGCTCATTTTTGCCCGAGTTACCACGAGTTAACACTCATAGTAACTCGGCCTCACAGTCGTGAATGTGTGAACCATGCTTTAGGTACGTTTTCGATCATAATAATAAAGGTCCTCTTCTTCTTCTTAGGGGGTCGGCCGGGTGTTCCTACCTAGGCCACAACTTTGTATCAGCTTCCTCCCTTTAGAGAAAGCTAGGAAAATATAGCAATTCATATTATCACCAACCCACCAATTATCTTACAAATAAACATAATTAATGAAATCAGTGAAACTAATGAATGCATATGGTACTCCAAGGATACACCTAGGTGTTATACGGGTAAGAGCAACTAGATAGATGCATTTTGGAAGTGTCGACAAATCGGCCTAGGTCTAGCAAAGGGCAATGACGAGTCCTAGGGGGTCTAGCAGCCCTCAGATTAATGAAATCAATGAAACTAATGAATACATGTGGTACTCCAAGCATTCGAACCTAGAATACTCCCACCCAAATTCTGCGCACTAACCATTACGCTATCAAGAAGGTTAAGAAAGACATCAAGTAGAAAGAAAGAGGAGATAATATTATTAAAGATGTAGCATAGATTAGAAAGAAAAGGCTTAACAGGAGACTCCTCTCATCCTTACACTCTTCTCTCTCTCTTTCTCTTTTCTCTTGTCTCTCTCTCTCTCTCTTGTTTCCCATCCTCACCCTCCAGATGCTCTTCAGATACTCTTTAGTACGCGCCATCCTCTCTCATGTCCCTTTTCTCCAAGCCCTCCAGCCAGCCGGGGGACACTTCGACGACATATACAGACTAATAACACACATAACAAAGCCACTCCAATAGCTTCCTCTCTCTCCAACAGCCCTTATCCCCCCTTTTTTATCCTCAGATTATATATGAAAAGTAGAAATTAGCTACGGTGTTGTTGTAAAGGCTTATCCCGCAATACCTTCACCCTAAGATATACGCTACACCCATGTCCTCATTCGTATTCACTCTCTGCATATGCAGTACGCAATAGGCCGTCGTAAAGGCTTATCCCTCAATACCTTCTCCTGATGCTATTTTCACCACTATATATATTTAATGTTATTTTTTGTAATCTTTGCTAGTTTAATACATGATAACATGTTGAGGTGTATTTATATTTAAGTGTTTATGGTTGGAAAGCATATTGAATTTGATTTAATGTACTTATAGATCCACTACAACCGTATTAACCCTTAACTGGCGGCGTGCAACTTATGTCGAGTGAAATAAATATGGACTATGTGGCGGTGCACAGCTTATGTCGACCGCCATTTTCAGCACGTAATGTTGCTGAGAGAGAGAGCTGAGCGGTGGGACGAGCGTAGCAACGCTATGACCGGTCCCCACCACCGCAGTGGACATACTGAACTGTATTCTACTTTCCTCCCCCTCCCTCACTCGCTACACAGGGAATTATGTAGGGAAATTACCTAATTATAGGGTTTTTGCACTCGTGTTGCTCGATCGTTGCAACAGAACCAGTGGTCGTACAAGGATGGTTCGGGTGTCATTGGAAAGCTCTGTTTATGCCCTTTCAGGGATAGATACTTGTATTATGCTCTGGGTCTTATTTAGGCATGAAAATGATCACGTAAACAACCCTATTTAGGGTAAAAAAAAACGCTGGGTGCTACGGTCAAATAGACCACCTAGCCCGCTAAATAAGGGTTAAAGATAGTTATGCTGTTAAATATCGATATCGGTACCTACTGCTCCAACATCCTTATAGCATGAAGCTCGCAAGTGGCCAATTGCCCAGGCCTCAGACCATCCGCGGAGGTAGGTATAGTCTCCGTGGAGTGGCTGACCCTAAAATATGTCCATGCTATAGTCTATTCGCTGTAAGTAGGCGAGAACTCATGACCTCTATCCTTTGTAACTCAAAAAGGGCTAGAGCAAATTGGCTGTACATTTCCACATCTATTCCTTGACTGACTCTTCCCAAATGTATGTATGTATGTATGTATATACTCAGGCACATACCCCATTGCTGGGGGTGGCCGACTCAAGACAGAGCCCGAACAGAAACCTGTAAAGATCCAATTCTTAGGGTCCAGGACCCCTTTCGCATTCCTTCGCCTCTTTGTCTCGTTGAGTAGGAGAATGGTAGAAATATTAGGTCGATTACTCTAGTCCATTTGTGAGTTACAGAGGTTAGGTCATATCTCCCCTACTTACAGCAAATAAACTATAGCCTTACCCAGTGACCCAGGTATACCCTCTTACAAATAACGGCCCGTCATATATTCACGATTTGGAGCACGACATGACAAGAATCGAATGTAGTGGCAATGTCGGTGAATTCCATCACGTAATAGCCCTCTCACGAGACCTTCTCGTACTGATTATGATCATATACGTACGCAAGCCGAAAATACCTCGTAGGATATACGAGCCATCCTGATTAACACAGGATTAGGTGGCGATTAGAGTCCGAACCACACTAAAGTCACACATACTTACAACGTACCCAGTAGATGCTGTGATCATTATGTGCAGATACCGTACAGGTCTCGTGACAAGACCGCGCCCTTAAGCCACACTGCATAAACGTTTTATTATTGGTTACCATTGGACAATGTTCTTTAGCTCTGGGACTTGTAGGTGTAAATACGATATCATTTAAAACTCAGAATGAAGGAAGTAATTCTTAAACTGCATAACATTTTCTAACTTCATCCATAATAAAAGGTAAACTGATGTCCTGCTGCTGAAGGGGTTAAACTAGCTATATAAGAATATATATATATATATATATATATGTGTGTGTGTGTGTGCGTCTGTGTCTCTCCTACTTAGGGGGCGGGAGCTTGGAATCCTCCTCCCATTGAAATATTTACTTATTAGACGAGACAGAGAAAGGGGCAAGGGAACGCAAAAGTGGTTCCAAACCCTAAGAATGGGAACTTTAAATGTTGTCTGCATTAGACCTGACTGGCCCAAACACGGCAGATACCTTTCACCCCCAACCCCTCTCGTCCATATGCCTATCTAAATTGATCTTAAACCTCTCTATCGTATTTTCATCCCGCTATAGCACTCGGTAGCATATTCCACATAATTATAACTTTGTTACCAAAATAATATTTGCCTATATCATTTCTGAAATATAGTTTATCTAATTTGAATAGTATTGGGATTAAATTCATGCAATTTTGGAGAAATACTATTATTACTTTAAGAACACGTGGAATATTTGGTCATCGATGCAGGACATGGGTGAGCAAATAATAGTACTGGGACTAAATTAATGACATTTTGAAAGAAAACAAATATAACCATACTTTCAAAACACGAATTAAATTAATTAAATGTTTGTGATTTCGATTGGTAACAGACTTTTAGAT
This sequence comes from Paralithodes platypus, assembly GCA_032716605.1. Lineage (NCBI taxonomy): Eukaryota > Metazoa > Arthropoda > Malacostraca > Decapoda > Lithodidae > Paralithodes > Paralithodes platypus. Next base: position 1,227,068 of record CM064535.1, read on the forward strand.
AAGTGGAATAGGCTTCCGAGTTCTGTAGTGGGATCCAGAACGATAGAGAGTTTTAATTTAAAATTAGATAGGTATATGGACGAGATGAGTTGAGTATGAAAGGGATCTGCCGTGTGTGGCCCAGTCGGCACTCTGCAGACTCCCGTGTTCTTATGCTCTTGTGTACTTTAAACACCCGTTGACAACATGGGCATGGATGCAGGACATGGGTGGAAAACAATAATAGTACTGGGACTAATTCATGCCATTTTGGAGAAATATTATCGGTACTATTACTTTAAGAACACGTAGAATATTTGGGCATGGATGCAGGAAATGGGTGAGAAATGAATAATACTGGTACGTGGTGATCAGCTGTAAAAAGTCGTCTGTGTTTGCCGAAAAGTTGATGTAATTTCGAGATGTTGTCAGTGTGCTTTCTTGGTGTTCGAAGGCGTTACGTGACTGTACATGATGACTACAAGCTGTTCTCGTAGTACACTGGCAACGTAATTTTTTTGGTGTGACGTCGCGCGACTTTACCACAACATTTTGAGACTGCACAACAACGCCACACTGTAGTATACAAACTTGTAACGTATTCATAATGACATACTTCGATAAAATGTCAGGTCAAGGCCCCGTCACACATTCACGACTTGGATCACGACATGGTACGAGAAGCGTTTCTTGTTGAAGTCTCAATACGTTTCGGTACATCTCGTCACCTGTCACAGTGTCTTGTTATCTAGTGGAAGGCTACGAAATTTTAAGGGGTACACTATAATTTCGTACCATCTCTTGACCTGCTGACGTTGTATCGTAGCATGTCATTATGAATAAGTTACAAGTTGTATACTACGGTGTGGCGTTGTTGTGCAGTCGCAAAATGTTGTGGTAAAGTCGCGCGACGTCACATAGAAACATGACGTTGAAAGTGTACTACGAGAACAGATTGTAGTAATCACATACAGTCACGTAACGCCATCGAACACTAAGAAAGCACACTGACAACATTTCGAAATAACATAGACTTTTCGGCACACACAGACGACTTTTTACAGCTGATCACCAAGTTGTTCACGTGTTTTGAACGTAATGGTTATTTTTCTCCAAAATGGCATGAATTTGTCCCAGTACTATTCATTTATCATTCATATCCTGCATCCATGCCAAAATATTCCATGTGTTCTTAAGGTAATGGTAAAATTTCTCCAAAATGGCATGCATTTAGTCCCAGTATTATTCATTTCTCACCCATTTCCTGCATCCATGCCCAAATATGTCACGTGTTCTTAAAGTAATAGTAATATTTCTCCAAAATGGCATGAATTTAGTCCCAGTACTATTCAAATTAGATAAAATTTGTTTCAGAAAATATATAGGTAAATATTGGTTTGGTAACAGAGTTGTAAATATGTGGAATATGCTACCGAGTGCTATTGCGAGATAAAACAAAAAACGATAGAGAACTTTAAGATAAAATTAGATAGACATATGGACGAGATGGGTTGGGGGTGAAAGGGATCTGCCGTGTGTGGGCCAGTCAGCTCTAATGCAGACAACATTTAAAGTTTCCATTCTTAGGGCTCGGAACCACTTTCGCGTTCCCTTGCCCCTTTCTCTCTCTCGTCTAGTAGGTACATTTTACAATGGGAGGAGGATTCCTAGCTCCCGCCCTTTAAATAGGAGAGACACAGATGCACACACGCATACACACACGCGTGCACACACACACATAATCATATATAGCTAGTGTTACGAGGGGAGCTTCGAGGAAAGCAAATGCTCCAATAGCCGAGCCCACAGCAATGTCCAAAGAGAAACGCCGTAGCAAAAAGACAACAATGCTATAGTCATGCACCCAACACTGCCCACCGTACTACAGTAACCCTGCAACAGACACGCTCTTATAATCTGACTCAACACTAGGACACGCAGGCTCTCTAGGAAAATGGGTTATCTTCCTCTTTGCTCTATTAAAGCAGTGCAAAAGGAGACACAAAAATATCTACTGTCTCAGAGTCGGGGCCTATCCGACTCGGGTTGATAGTGCTATTAGTAAGTCAAGAATACTTCTAAGATTATACCAAACTGCGCAAAAGTGCCAAACCATAATACTGCTAGACTCCCAGAACAATTCATATTATGCCCCGTCGCTCAGGAACCGAGAATAATACAAAACAAAAAGCATGGGAAGAGTCCAATGCCTAACACATGAGACACCAGGGTTGATATCTCAGCAGGTTGATGCTGGTTATCAAAACGCTGGTCCAAACAAGCCAGTCATCAAACCACTGTAGATATCAACCCCAATAATACACAATATAAACATACAATAATAATTGACAATGCAGTAGAATAAAGGAAAGAAATGGAAGCGCCAGGCACTGCCAGACTACACAATCAAACTAGGTACCTGTGCTCTCATTAATAACACAGGAAAAATTAAACAAACATAATACATCATTGGGTAACTTATGATAAACTGAGATAATCCCACAAGGGCTAAAAAATAAACTAAAGTATACTTAGCAATAGCAATAGTGCTGCACACAACGGCGCCGCACTGACGGCAACAAGCTCTCACGTGGGAACAGGGAAAGAAAGAAGGCAGGCCTCCCCAAGTAGGCTATGTGCAATACTACAAAGACTTACAACTGAAGCAGCTATAGTTCAGTTGGAGGTGACACCCTCACACCCAGGGGGAGTCTGTTGGTGCATCTTGAAACAACAGACTGCCTATACTTCATAACACAAAAAGACATACACAACTACAGCCTTTTTTCTAGTATTTTTTATATTTTTTTATATTTTTTTATTTAAACAATTTCTTCTAGACAGAAACACAGAAACTCCTACTTTGCGACCCTACGCTGGGCTACATACGGCAACCAACAAGCACCGGATGTAAACATGCTAATCAAACCAAAATAGGAGGCTACACCAAAACTGACTGACCGGCAAGGGTTCTCCTGACAACATACCCTCCCGTGACAAACAATCAGCCATAGCATTATCAGTGCCTTTAACATGCCACACATCCAGACTGTGTTCCGGCAGCAAAACATCATCCGACACTGATAACCTGCCCAGTCCACCAAACGGGCAATTTGCTTCGCTCTCTCAGGCAATGGGACCTGCCAATAACCTTTCACTAACTCCACCTTAGTGATAAACGTGGCATCCCCGATGCGGTCTATGGAATCGTCAACTCTGGGTAATGGATAGGCGTCTGTCTGGGATAATGCATCGACCCTCCTGAAATCAGCACAAAAGCAGATCTTGCCATTCGGTTTAGGTTGTAAAGTCACAGGCGAAGACTACTCACTATATTCCTTCGCCACATTTCTTCTCCAACATGTAGTCCAGCTCTGCTTTTAAGGCAGGCTGCCGAGCAGGATTCATATGGTAAGGGGCCAACTTGAGCGTTGTACGGTCTGTGACGTTAACCACTCCGTTAGAACCGCATGGCTTGTCCTACAGTGACTCGCTACGATCGCCAGGGCAATGGATGGGGCTACAGTTTATGTATTAGAGTGTGCTTTATTTCATATGAAAGCTTGCGTCATGGGCAGTCCAGAAAGGCTCTTTGTTTTCACCCATGTCAAGGCTTTATATATTTAATTGTAAAGTATATGTTTTATCATTAACTAGTAATGATGGGATCTGGAAGAGAGAGAGAGAGTAGAACAGAGTGAGAGGGGGGCGCGCAGTGTTTTTGCCCCGCTCGATGACGTCACGGCTGGCTGCCTTGTGGGGGTTGGTTGAGAGAGGTCCTTACCATGCTGCTAGCTCCCTTGCTAGTGGCTAGAGGACTTGTTACCGTTTTTTTCCCACGCGGCTCGACCTAGTCCCGGTATATATACTGGTTCCTCGCCACTCTCTCCCTCAGATCTGGTTTCTAGAACGCATCTATCTTATCCCTTGCTACCTGTCTCCCGCTCCGCACCTGAGAATCTTTTCCTCTGCCTACCTCTCTCTTTTTTCATATCTTTCACCACCTTTTATTAAGACTATATCCCCTCTGGTTAACTCTGCAAAATCAGCTTCATGCTGGCCAGTTGTATTGTGCGTTAAGGTCTGATATAACCCATGTATGTTAGTTGTTAAGATAAGTGGATCACGAAGCATTGGTTGGCATTCATATTGTTTAGTACCGCTTCCTTTAATTATTAGTGTTCTGCTGGATTAGATAATGCTAGACTAGGGGTCTGATATTATAAGGTATTGTTTCCTATGAGTGCTGGCTTTAAGAAAAAGCTGCATGACATACCTGAGAACTGGAGTTGATTGAGTAAATTCTAGTCTGTGTGCCATTGAGAGTAGAGCATGCATGAATGAGGGCTTTTTGCCAATACCATTCTGCCCTGTTCTAGTCTCGATTGTTTGTCTTTGAGGTACGCCAGGAGAACGCTTAATACTTCGGTATTAAGGTTTCTCAAGAGAGCTACCCTTCCCTATAACGTAATATTTGACGCACAGACTTGAGATTTGCGCTAGGCTATGTGGCATGCCATGCGCACCAGTATCTCGTATCATTGACTCTAGCTAGACTTCATCAATCATAGTAGACATTAAGTATATTAATCCAATTACTCTTTTTATGCATACCCATTTATGATTACACAAGCATTTCGCAGCCTAGTTTGATGTATGGAGACACAAACGACTTAGGCTCTTTTTGTTGATAGGAATACTGCATTGTCGTGGCGATTATTATTGTTGTAGCGTTTAGGATATTCTTGGCCCCGACTGCATTATATATTCTGCCTTTTTGTGTGCATAGCCTGGACGAGCATTTTTCCGCTGCCTGCCTTTTTGGGTTCCATTTCCGATACGAGCATCTTTATAGCATCTAACATTTAAAGAAGATTCCTTGTTGGTGTTGAAGGACTTTAGTGCACTTTCTTTCATGCAGGAGTGCCTGACATATATTGATTAAAGTAACGTAAGCTGTAACTTCTCTTACCACCTTACTTTGCATACCATAACCAAGCACCTTCGGTTATAGGTAGTAATAGGCTGTTTTCACATAACATTAAGCCTAGAGTAGACGCACATTTATTGAGAGTTTGATAGCCTATTATTGCATATAGAACTCTGTAGAGTATTTGTGTTCTTTGTTCACTGGGAATATACATCAGAGGTTGGATCTAGCGCTTTCCGTTGTAGCATTTATGCCATTACTAGTCCAATGAATAAGAGCCCTGATATATTTAAACCTCAGTCGTAACAAATGGCGACCTTACCTAGGATTTGGTGAACCGACATTTATTAGCAGAGAATATTTGTTGTTTTGGGGAATATTTTGCGGGGATCAGCAAGATTTTTTTTTTTTTGCAACATAGTATAGCCCTTGAGTATTTCCGAGAATTTTTGTGTGTATATCGAGGTATAAGAGTTTGGGGTGCTTCTTTTCTGAATATTGAGGTGGGAAATTTTTGTGAGCATCATGTCTTATACCGGATCAGAGGAGAATGGAGACACAGTACGTAATGTCGAAACTGAGGAACAGCAGTATGATGATATGGTTAATCAGGTGAACTGTGAGGAGGATGCTAGGATATTTTTGCAATGGCCTGTTACTGCCGAGCGGTTGGAGGGTATGGAGCGGTACGGTCTTCAATGCCTGGCCACAGCTATCGGTCATGCGGTTACTAGCAGCATGACCAGGGATAACTTGATAACGTGTGTACTGGGCAGGGTGACTGGTGAGCGAGATGGGTTGAGTGCTCAGAGCCCTTCGGCCATGCTTCCCCTACACTCGACTCTTAGCCATCCCAGTGGTTTGCCGACCCCGAGTACGCGTCCACAGTTGGGTGGTGACTGGCAGGGTGGGTTGCCCCTGGGGGGACCACCGGTAATTTCAAACATTGTAGCACCTTCACCTCCTCAAGGGTTATCTCCAGAATTATTGCTTCAGCTCGAATTAGCTAAGATCGAAGAGAGAAAGGCTATCAGGGCAGGTGAGCAGTAAATAGAGCTAGCAAAAATCCAAGCCGAGTCGACTAGGTACTGTGCCGACAGGGACGTAGAGAAGTCGCCAGTAGAGACAACGGGACAGCGACTTGGGGCTGGTAACCGTGCTCATGATCAATCTCTCTCGCACTTATTGAAACTGGTTCCGGTGTTTGATGAGAGTGGTGTAACAGAATTGTTCACACGCTTTGAGAAGAAGTGCCAGGAACACCAGTGGCCAGAGAATAAATAGGCAGCACTTGTATCCTCTAGATTAATAGGCAAGGGTCTTAAAGCCTACGATGCGTTACCTTTGGAGTTATGTATTGTGTATGAGGATCTCAAGGAGGCTGTCCTGAGGGCTTACGAACTGCAACCAGAAACGTACCGTTTGAAGTTCCGGGGTGTAACTAAGGGAAGAGATAGCACCTTTTTGGAACACGCCCGGGACTTGTCCAATGCTATGGGGAACTGGCTCCGATCTGAGAAGGTAACAACGTTTGATGGAGTTAAGCAGTTAATGATGTTGGAGCAGTTCTTTAAGAGCACGGGCGGTGATCTAACTTTGAACTTGAAGGAGAAAAACCCAAGAACTCTAGTCGAAGGAGCAGAAATGGCTGATCGACGGATGTCGTTGATTCGGGGTTGCGGGTCCTCACAGAAGTACGATGTAAGTGCTAAGGACTGTTATCCTCCTCCTCCCCGTAACAATGACACATTTAAACAGAAGAGCCATGAAACTAAAACTGAATCCAAACCTTACACCACACCGTATGTGAAAAGTCAGGGGCCTTTTACATCACAGTATAAGCCGAAACCGAAATTTATGTGTTTTAGTTGCCACCAGGAGGGTCATAAGGCAAATGAGTGCCCTAGTCGACCTCCTCCGGCAGCCGTGTCTTTTGCTCACGGCATTGGAGTGTTCAAGAGGACATCGGAGTTTGTTAGAGGCATTTCTTCCGAGGTAAATACACTGCCAGTGCAGAAGGATCCGGAAGGCTTATTCCCTGTCCGTGATGTTTTTAGTGACCACAGGGGACTCGGTTGTGTGGAGTGGGGGGGTAGAAGACATGAGGTGAGAATTTTGCGTGACACTGGGGCATCACAAACACTGTTGAGAAATTTCACTGGTAAACCTGTCAATACGGCGCGGGTGGTTGTGGTTCAGGGAGTTAATGCGACAAGGTCATACCCGCTTGTAAGAATGAAGGTGGAAGTTGATGGTGTGACTTGTGACCTGGATGTAGGAATTGTGGAGAAGTTACCTGTTGGGGGCGTCGACCTCCTTCTTGGCAACGACTTTACGGGGCCTACTTCTGAGGCTCCACCCTTAGTCGTTGTCGAGAAGCCGGCCGACGTGAGTAGGGAGGAGCAGGAGTGGGTTGAGAAGTGTCCGGGGCAGCCTATGGCGTGTGTTGTCACCGGAGATTCTGCATCCATGGAGTCACATTCTGGTCAGCAATCTTTAGATCAGCGGAGGAAGGGTACCGAGAAGGGGTTGAAAGTTGATGCGGTTGAGAGTTTAGTGTCAACGGACCTTCTCGGGGACTCATTATTAGGACCACATTTCGAGTCTGGAGAAGACCCAGTAACTGTTCCTGAAAAGGCAGAGGATGGGTTTAAAAAGACGAAAGAGTTGAAGGAGGACAGTGATGCACAGTCGGGAGATGTAGCAACAAGGTACCCTGACGAGTACCCTATGAGAAATGGGTCGGCGAAGACGGTGGTCCGAAGCTTGCTAGTGTATTTTTCCCGGTATGGTTACCCGCAGGGGATTCAGTCAGTCCAGGGACCCAACTTCACTTCTAGCCTCTTTGATCAAGCAATGCCGCAGCATGGGATTGTTGGGGTTGTGTCATCTGCGTATCATCCGGAGAGCCAGGGTGTGTTAGAGCGATGGCACTCAGCCTTGAAATCTGTGCTTCGTTGTTGTTGCTTTGAGAGTGGGAAGGATTGGGATCTTGGCCTGCCATGTGTGTTGTTTGCTGTGCGGGAGGTACCTGGGGAAGGTTTGGGATTCAGCCCTAATGAGCTCGTCTTTGGACACCGTGTCAGAGGGCCTCTCCATATGGTTGAAGAAGTATGGGAGGGCGCAGAAAAACCTTGTTCTATGCTCAAGTGTGTCCTCAACAGTCGAGAACGGATGTTGCGCAGTCTGGAGTTGGCTGGCCGTAATTTGACTAGCTCTCAGGCCCTCAGGAAGGACAGGTACGACCTCAAGGTTGAACTCAGGGAGTTTCACGTGGGTCATGTGAGATGTTGATTCTACTGCCCCTTGTAGGTCACCCCTTAGCCGCGAAGTACGCTGGTCCTTATAGGGTGGTGGAGGAGCTATCAGACCGGGATTACTTGGTAGCCACTCCAGACAGACGGAAGCGCAATCAGTTATGTCATGTTAATCTCGTGAAGGAGTATGGGAGGCACCCCCCTGAGCCTCTCACTGTGCCTGTGATGACGTTTAGAAGTCAGGGTGGAGAAGGAGAATGGAACAGTCAAGCTCAGGTGGAGGATAACTGGAAGGATAAGAAGTTCAAATGGGCGCCTGAGTGTGAGAAGGTGTTTAGAGAAGTAAAACGCCTGTTGTGCACTCACCCGATCCTCAGGGCCCCTGACTTTAGCCTACCTTTCCAACTAGCAACGGAGGCTAGTGGTGTGGGGGCTGGTGCCGTCCTTGTGGAAAAGGACGATGATGGGCTGGAGCATCCTGTTAGTTTCTGCTCGGAGAAGTACAATTCGGCCCAGGGGAGCTGCTCTGTTGTCGAGGAGGAGCTGCTGGCGGTTGTGCTTGCGCTGGGGCATTTCGAGGTCTATGTTCCAGCCTATGGTCCGGTTGTTGTAGTTTACCCAGATCATCACCCTCTCAAGTTCTTGGACCAGTTTCACAATCGGAATATGAGGCTGACCAGGTGGTCACTAAGGTTACTGGTATATAACCTGGACATACGCCATATTGCCGGTTGTGACAACGTGGTTGCAGATGGTCGTTCAAGGGTATATGATCCTGGGTAGATTGACACACGGGTAGCCTCCTGCTTTAGTTTGAATAGTATTTTGCGCTTGGTGCTTGTTGGCTCGCGGTTGTAGCCCAGCGTATTGGGTCGTAAAGCAGGAGTTGAGCGTTTGGTATAGAAGAAAAAACTAGGCTTGCCCCTATAGTGCAGCCGAAATAAACAAATTAAAAACATAAAAATCAAATAAAAACTCTTTCTTTGATAGTTGAATGTTTTCAGTATGTTATAGCAGTAATTCTGAGTTGCACTCCTCTCAGAATGCTGGGCTAGAGAAGCTCGCTCTTGAGGAGCATAACTACATATAATTTAACCTATTGTGTTGGGGAGGGTTATAATTTTGTAAAATGTTTTGTTGAACTGTGCCAGATATTTTACTGCCGCTGGGTGATGGGAAGTGGAGATATAGCATGGGTTCTAACCATCAGATTTTTGTGAGCCTTGGGGCCTCTGAGAAAAATCTTGGGGGGGGGTGTGACGTTAACCACTCCGTTAGAACCGCATGGCTTGTCCTACAGTGACTCGCTACGATCGCCAGGGCAGTGGATGGGGATACAGTTTATGTATTAGAGTGTGCTTTATTTCATATGAAAGCTTGTGTCATGGGCAGTCTAGAAAGGCTCTTTGTTTTCACCCATGTCAAGGCTTTATATATTTAATTGTAAAGTATATGTTTTATCATTAACTAGTAATGATGGGATCTGGGAGAGAGAGAGAGAGTAGAACAGAGTGAGAGGGGGGCGCATAGTGTTTTTGCCCCGCTCGATGACGTCACGGCTGGCTGCCTCGTGGGGATTGGTTGAGAGAGGTCCTTACCATGCTGCTAGCTCCCTTGCTAGTGGCTAGAGGACTTGTTACCGTTTTTTCCCACGCGGCTCGACCTAGTCCCGGTATATATACTGGTTCCTCGCCACTCTCTCCCTCAGATCTGGTTTCTAGAACGCATCTAATCTATCTTATCCCTTGCTACCTGTCCCCCGCTCCGCACCTGAGAATCTTTTCCTCTGCCTACCTCTCTCTTTTTTCATATCTTTCACCACCTTTTATTAAGACTATATCCCCTCTGGTTAACTCTGCAAAATCAGCTTCATGCTGGCCAGTTGTATTGTGCGTTAAGGTCTGATATAACCCATGTATGTTAGTTGTTAAGATAAGTGGATCACGAGGCATTGGTTGGCATTCATATTGTTTAGTACCACTTCCTTTAATTATTAGTGTTCTGCTGGATTAGATAATGCTAGACTAGGGGTCTGATATTATAAGGTATTGTTTCCTATGAGTGCTGGCTTTAGGAAAAAGCTGCACGACATACCTGAGAACTGGAGTTGATTGAGTAAATTCTAGTCTGTGTGCCATTGAGAGTAGAGCATGCACGAATGAGGGCTTTTTGCCTATACCATTCTGCCCTGTTCTAGTCTCGATTGTTTGTCTTTGAGGTACGCCAGGAGAATGCTTAATACTTCGGTATTAAGGTTTCTCAAGAGAGCTACCCTTCCCTATAACGTAATATTTGACGCACAGACTTGAGATTTGCGCTAGGCTATGCGGCATGCCATGCGCACCAGTATCTCGTATCATTGACTCTAGCTAGACTTCATCAATCATAGTAGACATTAAGTATATTAATCCAATTACTCTTTTTATGCATACCAATTATGATTACACAAGCATTTCGCAGCCTAGTTTGATGTATGGAGACACAAACGACTTAGGCTCTTTTTGTTGATAGGAATACTGCATTGTCGTGGCGATTATTATTGTTGTAGCGTTTAGGATATTCTTGGCCCCGACTGCATTATATATTCTGCCTTTTTGTGTGCATAGCCTGCACGAGCATTTTTCCGCTGCCTGCCTTTTTGGGTTCCATTTCCGATACGAGCATCTTTATAGCATATCACATTTAAAGAAGATTCCTTGTTGGTGGTGAAGGACTTTAGTGCACTTTCTTTCATGCAGGAGTGCCTGACATATATTGATTAAAGTAACGTAAGCTGTAACTTCCCTTACCACCTTACTTTGCATACCATAACCAAGCACCTTCGGTTATAGGTAGTAATAGGCTGTTTTCACATAACATTAAGCCTAGAGTAGACGCACATTTATTGAGAGTTTGATAGACTATTATTGCATATAGAACTCTGTAGAGTATTTGTGTTCTTTGTTCACTGGGAATATACATCAGAGGTTGGATCTAGCGCTTTCCGTTGTAGCATTTATGCCATTACTAGTCCAATGAATAAGAGCCCTGATATATTTAAACCCCAGTCGTAACAGGTCTCCAACCTTTATGTCGGGTACCGCCCCGGACGTCAAGCCTGGAGAATCACCAACCACGCGGGAGTACTGCCACAGCCTAGTAATTAATTCCTCTTGGCACTTAGGAACAAGAGGTTGCAACTTGTCTCGAAGAGCAACATACCCATTGCCCTCCCACAACCCAGCCGGGACCGAAGCCTCTAAATAGTCTCCCTCCTTCTCCTCCTCCGTCCCTAATACAGCCAGGTCATGAGAGGGACAATCTGTACCACCTGTGCAGTCACTCCCATAATTCTCAAGTGCTAAGGCTTCCCCTCCGATACCAGATATGCGCACCCCCGCATTCCTTGTGGCTACATCTGCCTGCGCAGCATCACCTCCATCAGCGCCACGGCCAGATGTAGTCGGTCTATGGTAGGGCTTTAACATTTTAATAGGGCAGAATTGGGAGGCTATGCGACGGTCGGGCGTATCTATTACATAGTCAACCTCACCAATCTGCTTAATGACCTGGTACGGACCACAAAACTTAGCAGCTATTGGTTGACCTTGAACTGGCAACCGTGCCAGAACCTCGTCGCCCACCTTGAACGCCCTAGATTTAGCCTGCTTGTCATAATGGTTTTTCATCTTCGCGTTCATGCTGCTAACCGGAATAGCCTCCGGGTATCTAGTGGTAGTATCCATCAAAGTATGCAAGTATTTATATCCCGAACTGGTGGGTGGTAAGGGAGCGACCATGTCAACTATGACACAAGTAAATGGCGGTTCAACTGCAGGTAGAGGGATCAAAGGTGCCACGGGTATTTCTTGGTGGGGTTTTCCAACTACCAGACACATATGACAAGATATAAAAAAGTAGCCACTGATGCAAGCATATTAGGCTACCAAAAATGAAAATGTAGCCTCTCAGTAGCCTTACGTACCCCTAAATGTCCTGCCAGTGGTGCCTCATGCGTTAGCCTAACCAGCTCCTCCCTGAACTGGGCAGGCACCACCAACTGCTCCACCGCCAAGCCTGAGTCCGTATCCAGCGTCCACTGCCGATACAACAATGTCCCTTTTACAATAAACTTCTCTGGACCGTTCTTCCCACCAGTCGTACTAACCTTCTTAAACAGGAGGCCCAGACTTGGGGTCCTCTTGCTGCAACTTGCTCAGTTTGTCTCTAGGTATCTCCGACAAGGCAGTTACCTCTTACCTCTCAAAAATAGCAGAAGGTTGAGTCGGTGGCACTACGTCAGACTCTTCGTTCAGCACTAGGTCACCTCTACTAGTCTTGGTAGCTTCACCGGGGTCAGCCAGGCCCACAGCTGCCGCCGAGCCAGTATCATCTAGTAGTGCATCATGGGATGGCCCGCACTCATGGGTGTCGGCCCCCGCATCCACTAAATCATCCACCTGTTGTGCCACTTGTGCCACTGATTGGGTCACTGCACCAACAGGGTAGATAAAGTCCATGTTATCTTCTTGCAAACCCCTACCAGCAGGGGTCTCAAAAGCAGCCTCAGCGACGACTATAGGAGGCGGGAAAGCTACATCCCCAGCCAAGTCCGTCCCGAGCAAAAAATCCACCCCTCAACTGGCAGAGTGTCCACCATGGCCACCTTACACACTGCGGTCATAAGTGGGCACTCTAGGGTCACCGGGACTAAATCACAGCATTGCTCACTGTTGATTCCCCTACATAGTACAAACTCTCCCGTGCTAATAGGTCCCTCTGTCAGGTTGCGACACATGGACTGTTGCGCACCAGTATCCCTTAACACTTTGACAGGGTACGTCTGCTCCCCAACCCGTACTAATCCATCATGTATGAATGGCTGACACCAATAAGGTGAAGTCTGGTTATGCTCAGGTGGTGATGCCACCTGGGGCGGCGGAGTGCTTACAACCCTGCTTACCGCTGGCCTACACTGCCCCCCAGACTCACCTGTGCCTGGCTCGCCTTTCACAGGCACCTCCCCTAGTGTCGCCACCAACTGGACAGCCTGGGGTTCCTGGGTAGCCTTCCATTTAGCACACTGAGGTTTTATATGACCCACTTGTTTGCAAAAGTAACACCGCACTTCCGTAGAAGCTCGCTGGTTATCAGTCTTATGATGTGTCTTATTTGTGGTAACTTTGGGTGATGACGGGCGAGCGGATACTGTGGCTGCTTGGTGCACAGGTCAGTCTCTCCTGTCACCAAAAACGCTCCCCATACAACTGCCACGCTGGGCTAGTGAAAAGTCATCAGCCCAAACTGCTGCTTCCCTTAATGATTTAACCCATATTTAGCGGCGAGCAACATAAGTCGAGTTAAATAAAGCTGGACTATGTGGCGGCGCTCGACATAACTCGAGTGGCAATTTCAGCACGTAATGTGGCTGAGAGAGAGAGACAAGTGGTGGCAGGAGACTAGCGAGCGTATGACTGCTCCAGACCACCGCGGCGAACCTACTGACACAAATCTCAGCTCCCTCCTCCCTCTCTCACTCGCTACATACTCAATTATGTACTGAAAGTACCGAATTACCTGCTTTTTGCACTCGCGTTGCACGGTTATTGCAAGAAAACTATCCATCATACAAGGATCGTTATGGTGTCATTCGAAAGCTCTGTTTATGCCCTTTCAGGGATAGGTACTTGTTTTACGTTCTGGGTCTTATTTAGGCATGAAAATGATCACGTAAACAGCCCTATTTTGGCTAAAAACACCCCGCTGTGCGGTACACATAAATAAACCGCATAGGCCGCTCGTAAGGTGTTAAACCGATTTTCTTTTAATTTGGCCCCAATGTCCCGTTCAACTATGCTGGTAAACTGCTCCATCAGCCAAACCTCACACGCCACCTCAAAAGTATCAGCTGACTCTGAGTGCAACCACTTAGTTAAGAGTATCACGGAGGTACCTGGCACATTCCACATAAGAGTCCCCCTGCCGCTTCCGAGCCCCCTGAACGCTAGTCTGTAAGCTTCAGGATGAAGCTTGTAGGCGTTTAACACAGCCTCCTTAAGTACATCATACTCTAACTCCTGCACTTATAGGCGATCGTATGCATCAAGAGCCTTGCCTTTTAATACATTAGACACTAACACTGCCCAGCGTTGCCTCGGCCACTGATACTCGTGGACCTTCTTCTCAAAACGTAAGAACCACTCCGTGACCTTGAGTTCATCGAAGGCCGGCAAGAGTTTCAGCTGTCGAGACAACAGCACCTCTTCTGCCTCCTCAATAGATACATGCCCAGCATTATTCCCCTGTCGTCTTTGCCCACTAGTTTGCAGCTTCGTCTTCTCCAAATCTGACCGTATTTTCTTCTCCTCTGCCTGTATTCTCTTCTCCTCTAGGCCTATCTCCATCTTCCTCAACTCCATCTCTCTATCTCTCTTCTATCTCCAATCTCTTTAGCTGAAGCTCAGCCTCTAGACTCCTTCGCGACCCTATCGGGGTTATAGGAGGACACTGGGAGAAAGGGGGAACATTGTGCTGAGCACCCACTGTATGAGTGGCAGTGAAATGTGTGGCCCACGACACAAGGGGGGAAGAAGGAGGATACTGGGGATTGCTAGCATAACTCGAACAAAATGTACTGGCCATAGGGGCATAAACATAGCCCTGGGAAAATGAAGGGGCCGTACTGATAGAGTTAAAAACTGACTGTGAAGGCATGGTGGCAGATGCTGTTATTAATAGTGGGAGACTGCCTAAATACAGTATTACCTAGCTCTTCTGGAGTTGTTGCTCCACTCCGGGCCCCAGTAGAATAATAGCTAACCTGACTGCAAGGGCGCTGTGGTTCATGCTGGACGGTAGCATCCTCCACAACACAAGTACTAGCTTCACCATGAGGATCACTAAGCTGTATAACTACCTTACACACCTCTTGAACTAACTCTCCCTTAGACAGACCACTGCACCTCCAACACACGTCGTAATTCATCACTACTCCTACTAGTAACCTCTTCTTGACTAGGTTGGGTTCTAATAAACTGGCAAACATCCTCCCTCCCCACAATATGAACAGGAATGTAATCATCATGCGACATCTTAGCAATAGTTGTTAACACGGGTTAATAAATGAGAGTACTATGTCCATAGACTTTCAACTGCAAGCAGGTGTGGTGGAGTGGTCATGCCACTGGATTGGTAATCCAATGGACCCGGGTTCAAATCCCGATATGTCAATGGGAAGATATTATTGGGATTGAATTTGTGCTGTACCTAGTATCAGTGTATTACCACAAAGCCCACCGAAATGCCAAAAAAATACCCTCATTGTTCCCTGATTAAATAACACTGTATGAATATTCCCATATTCAAAATATGCTACAGGGGGACAATCCCTAGTGAGTTCACTGCTCAATAGGTGGCGTTCTGAGAGTGAGGGTCTGAGTCTGGAGGGTGAGACGGTGAAGCACTTGGGCGAAGCAACCAGCCGCTTCAGAGATGGAGCTGCTTCGAGCCATGATGGATGCTTCACATGTCTCACTCCCCAGGCTGGAACAAGACCTCACGGGCTTCACCGTGTTGAGCGGTGGAATGTACAGGCTCTCAGCCTATGCCCGAGAGGGAGTAGTTGGAATATACAAAAAAACAAAAAAAAACAAAAAAAAACAAAAATATATATATATATAATTATATACTAAACCATCAAGCAAAAATGTCAATACAAATATAATTAAATCACACCACAAAGAATTCTATATTATCACACTATCCTGGCCTGAGGTCGCCACTGTTACGAGGGGAGGTTCGGGGAAAGCATATGCTCCAATAGCCTAGCCCACAGCACTGTCCAAAGAGAAACACCGTAACAAAAAGAAAACAATGCCGTAGTCATGCACCCAACACTGCCCACCGTACTACACTAAGCCTGCAACAGACACGCTCTTAATATCTGACTCAACACTAAGACACGCAGGTGCTCTAGGAAAAGGGGTTATCTTCCTCTTTGCTCTATTAACCTGACAAGCGCGAAATAGACCTAGGGGCTAGGGTAGTTATTTGTGCATTTCTAGCCTTGGATTCTGACAGAATTCGTTATATTTACAATATAAAGCATTATTTGTTTTCGGTATGCTTTTATTTTACATATATGATGTATAATTATATGAACCTTCAAGAGTGCTAAAATAAGTTGGAAAAGCATTTGGGTGGTGAAAAACGAAGATATTGGCCACCCGGTCATAATCTCAGGCGAGAGAGAGCCACAGGCAACCCTCCCCTCTCCCTGTCTGTGAGTCAACTGAGGCGAGCGGGGCGGTGTGTGCCGGTGTCTGGGTGTTATATAGCAATCTTTTATGCAACCCACTTGTGCTACATTATCGCGGGAGAGAAAAATAACCGATAAATGATGAAAATAAGAGGAAAAATAGGTGATAATTGAGGAGGGGGGGGGAGGGGGGAATAAAGTGGGGAAGGAGGGGAGGGGGGGGGGGGTGAGAAACACATGGATGAGTACTAGAGGGGAATTATCTCACCTAGAGACAAATTCCTTTGTTTTGATATGCCCTTTTTTTTTTTGGAAGGCTTTTTTTATGGTCTTGCTTCCGTGAGGCCTATCGCGTTCCCTATAGGAAGCCTTCCGTTAGGCCTACCGCGCTTGCTGGGTTAAAGCAGTGCAAAAGGAGACACAAAAATATCTACCGTCTCAGAGTCGGGGCCTATCCGACTCGGGTTGATAGTGCTATTAGAAAGTCAAGAGTACTTCTATGATTATTCTAAACTGCGCAAAAGTGCCAAACCATAATACTGCTAGACTCCCAGAACAATTCATATCATGCCCCGTCGCTCAGGAACTGAGAATAATACGAAACAAAAACCATGGGAAGAGTCCAATGCAGTAGCCTAACACATGAGACACAAGGGTTGATATCTCGGCAGGTTGATGCTGGTTGCCAAAACACTGGTCCAAACAAGCCAGTCATCAAACTGCTGTAGATATCAACCCCAATAATACACAATTTAAGCATACACTAATAATTGACAATGCAGTAGAATAAAGGAAAGAAATGGAAGAGTAGTGTGAAGATAACATACAAGAATACCAGTAAATGCAATGCTCCTAACTAACCAAAGGCAGACAAATTTAAATGCTAGCTAATATGGTCAATGTAAAAAAATGTATGTTTAAAATGACTCCAGACTTGCCATGCTACTATACAAATAAGGAACAAAAGAATATATGCGGTTATTAAAAGATCTAGATAGCAAGACTACCACACACAGAACAGTGTGTGTGGTCGATACAATGTCAGTCTCGGGAGTGAGATAGTAGTGACGCAGCCACGAGATTCCCAGGGCCCACGCCGGGAAGGTAAGGGGGAGCTCCAGGCACCGCCAGACTACACAATCAAACTAGGGTACCTGTGCTATCACTAATAACACAGGAGTAATCAAACCAGCATAAGACATCATTGGGTAACTTATGATAAACTGAGGTAATCCCACAAGGGCTAAATAAACTAAAGTAATTACACACTTAGTAATAACAATAGTGCTGCACAGAACGGCGCCGCACTGACGGGAACAAGCTCTCACGTGGGAAAAAGGAAAGAAAGAAGGCAGGCCTCCCCAACTAGGCTATGTGCAATACTACAAACACTTACAACTGAAGCAGCTATAGTTCAGTTGGAAGTGACACTAGTTTAACCCCTTCAACAGCGGGACATCAGTTTACCTTTTATTATAGATGAAGTTAGACAATTTTATGGAGTTTAACAAGGACTTACTTCCTTCTGAGTTTTAAATAAGAACATAAGAACATAGGATTGTGGGAAACTGCATAAGGCCATGTGGCCCATACGAGGCAGCTCCCATTCACACCCAGCCCATATCATCCATATGGGAATTAAATTAAATCGTATTTGCACCTATAAGTTCCTGAGCTAAAGAAAACTGTCCAATGGTAACCAAGAATAAAATGTTTATGCACTGTTGCTTAAGAGCGCGGTCTTGTCACGAGACCTGTACGGTATCTGCACATAATGATCACAACATCTACTGGGTACGTTGTAAGTATGTGTGACTTTTTTGTGGTTCGGACTCTAATCGCCACCTAATCCTGTGTTAATCAGGATGGCTCGTATATCCTATGAGGTAATTTCGGCTTGCGTACGTATATGATCATAATCAGTACGAGAAGGTTTTGTGAGAGGGCTATTTTGTGATGGAATTCACCGACATTGCCACAACATTCGATTCGTGTCATGTCGTGCTCCAAATCATGAATGTGTGACGGGGCCTTCAAGAGACTCTACGAAATTATAGCGGACCCCTTAAAATTCCGTAGTCTTCCACGAGATAACAAGAGAGAAGGTAACACGTGACGAGATGTAACGAAACGTATAGAGACTTCAATAAGAAACGCTTATCATGCCATC
The DNA here is from genome assembly GCA_032716605.1 of Paralithodes platypus. NCBI lineage: Eukaryota > Metazoa > Arthropoda > Malacostraca > Decapoda > Lithodidae > Paralithodes > Paralithodes platypus. The sequence continues at coordinate 1,245,640 of CM064535.1, forward strand.
TCCTGGTCCAAGTCGTGAATGTGTGACGGGGCCTTTAATAAGTAGTGCAGATATCGTGAACCCTAACCTCTGTAACTCAAAAATGGCTAGAGCAAATGGGCTGTACATTTCCACACTTATTCCCTGACTGACCCCTTCTAAATGGTAGAAATATTTGTTGGATTAATTTAGTCGTTTGTGAGCTGTCGAGGTTAATGTTCAAGGGTATTGGTCTACTTATTTGGAACAGTGTATAGCTGTGAGTGCACCTCTGCTACATGGTGATTGGTCGGCTGCTCACTATTCTGCAAATCCTCTCCACCAATCCGGCGGGGCACACCTGCAGATAGCTAGTCGTTACTCGGACAGCTTCAATACTAGATATTTTAACGGGGTAGTGCTTGTTTTATGGTTTTCATATTTATCTAATAATAAACTTTTTTATTTTTCTCGCTAGACATCTATCGGGTTTAAAAATCACCCCCTAGACCCCCCCTTCAAGATAATTTTTACAATTTTTGGTAGAAAAATGTCTTGGCCGAAGCCCAGTTCCTTTTAAAATTACAGGTTCGCTATCACTCACCAGGAAAAAATCAACACCTAACTGACACGAAAGGTTTAAATCTTGACAAAGAAATGGAGCGAAAAGTTTCAAAATCGCCAAACTAACGGAAAGAACATCTTAAAATCTCAAAACTAATACGCTAAACTTGAGGGAGAAGGGGGTCCAGAAAAAGCGAATACCTCCTTGTTAATGGGCAACTTCCCCCAGAGCTGGCTTGTCAGGGAGTTATTATGGAGAGACTATAGTACATTCGTTATAAGTAGGCCAGAAACCGTAACCCCTAACCTCTGTAGCTAAACAAGGGCTAGAGCAAATGGCCTTTAAATTTCCACGTATACTCCCAAGCTGACTGTTCTCAAATGGTAGAGAATAAGGTTGAATAACCTTACGAATTAACTTCACTTAGGGGAGAAACCCTAAACTGGAATTAATGTACTGTACTAAGAAACAAAGGCTATGAGTATATAGCACAGGATGGTGCTGCAGCCAGGGCTCGAACCCACAACACTGGTCAGTGGCTGACACAGCGCATGGAGCTTAAACCACTGAGCTACCACACCACCTCATATGGTAGATATTTTAGCTCGATTACTCTAGTTGTTTTTTAGTTATAGAGGCTATTATTCAAGATTTCTGGGCTAAATATAATGAATAGGCTATTGTGTTACAGGTATCAATGTGGAGAAAGAAAGGGAAAAGGGAAATTGGAGTCTTAAAATGGTTATAAAATCGTAGTCATGTTGTCACAAATCGAGGGTACTGTAAGAGAAGGACCCTGGCCTGCCTAACGGTAACGCAATATCCTCTCTATAACCCTCAGTATACCCGACCGTGAACAGACACTACTACACGTAGAACTACTGGGTCCAGGTTCTCTGGGACCACAGCAAGTGGAGTAGGAGTCCCGCTATACTTTTAAGCCGCTGCATTTTACTCATCCGGCCAAATGGACAGAGATACTACTCTGTCCCAACGAGGATAAATTCAGATCATAACCCCAAAAAACAGCCACTCTGGTCACAGACTCCTACCTACTAAATTATCAACAGTGCCGTGCTATGATCAAGAAAGGGTGCAGTGACTGTAATAGGGAAAACCACCCTGTAACTTTTACCTCTATAAGAGGCCACCACCCCTCTATTACACTGTTACCCTGCCGTAATCAAAAGCACCAGCCCAAAGCAGAGAATTGTTGCAACACATTCCCGTGCGATTGAAATGTGGACACAAAATATAAGGGCAAGAATGTTAAGTTCGTTCGTACCGCCAGCCTTGTGCACACTACGAGGACCGGCATCAGGGCGCTTGCCATCATGTTCCCATCTATTTTGACTGCCTTTGGACACAATAATATATTGAGGGGGGAGCTTTGCCCCCCCTCAACCCCCCCCCTATGACATATTGTCATCATCATATATATTGCCAGCAGGGGGCAATAACCGAACAAATCGCCGTCAAAATAGACGCGAGCTTAACCACGGCGATAGACAAATGTAAACATGACGGCAGCGGGGAAGGCGTCGGACCTTTGCAATCATGTTCCCGTCTATTTTGAATGCCATTGGATACAATAATATGTTGAGGGGGGCTGTGCCCCCTCTCAACCCCCATGACATATTGTCATCATCATATATTTTGCCAGCAGGGGGTAAATAACCGGAAAAATCGCCGTCAAAATAGACGCGAAGTTCACCGCAGCGATCGCCCTATGTAAACATGACGACCATATGCCCGGAATCTACATCCATCCCAAAATAAGGTTGGATCATACTGGTCGAGGACCCCCTAGGCCACTGGACCAACAAATAGATCACAATAAGAAAATGAAGGTAAAAGCATATGCAAGTAGCACACTGACACCAGGCAAACCCACATGCCTCCAATAGTGCAGTTGGAATGATGTACATGCTAAGATTGGTATGCAGGATTCGAAACTGCATAATAAATCGTAGGCTTGTGCAGCATTCTTTGTTAACTGTCTTCGTGGTGCATTGCATAAGTGTGTTGATTTTCGGTGTGAGCGTAATGGGTTCGAATCCCCGGACTGCCACATGTGTTTGTTAATTTCATTAATCGAGTTTAGGAGTAAAGTTGGTTAGTGGAGAGAACATAATAATGTATATACCAATACGAAAAATAATAGAATTTCCTAATTGAAGTCACACAATCACAACCACCGTTACTGGTTCACTATAGTTGGTCTATTACTGGTGGACCCTCGCTACAATAGTCTAGTTGAGGCTACGGCATCAATGAAGATGGTGAACAATAACAGTGCCAGTACGCAACCGGAGGTACATAAACGGATACCGAAAAATAGCGGGGTACACGGCACACAAAAATAGCGAGGTACACGGCACACAAAAATATATCATTTTAAAGACGTGTTGCAGCGCACTATTAGACACAATTTATTAGGAAAATAGGGACCTATAGACTCGCCATATTTTTCTCATTATTTTCCGCAGGAAGGAATTCAGTTATTGACAACTTGAAAAAACCCGATTACACCGAAAAATAAGGAATGAGTTGTGTTACCGGGCGTACGTCGTGTAAACACGTAAGTTGATGTCAAATAGTGGGGGTGTGGGGGCGTTAGCCCCACCCATAATACTAGGATAGGTTAGGTAAGGTTGTTAGGTTAGGCTAATGTCCTTTCAAAGGGGTATAGTAAACACAAAGAATATACCCGGTCAGAGGTAGGTGATACGCCCGATAACACAACTCTTCCCAAAAATAATACCAAAAAATCAGTCTCGACCGTAAACAAAGCATTCCGTCCAATAAATCATTCGACTTGACCTCCTTCTTCTTGTTTTGAACAATGCGGCGGGTGCGATTCACCCAATAAATGGCGCGAGCGCACAAAATACCGTCAACCTGTTCTTGCCTCCTTACAGATCAACATATATGAGGATGACAATAAGTCAAGGGGGGACAGTGCCCCTCCTCAACCCATCGTGTATCTAATTTAGCCCACAATTTCTCTTACCTACTGTAAAAGCGCGATTCACCAAATAAATGGCGCCATTTGACGCTGTATCTTCAGATTAATGAATAATGGGTAAGTTAATGCAAATCCTCCACTCAAACAGGAAAAACAACAATAAAACACTATATTGCTTGACAAAAATATAAAGAAAGCTAGGTAAATAAGTCTGCTCTAGCTATCTTGAATGCTACCAACAAAATTCCAGACCTAAAGGAGGTGTATGTTGCTTCGCAAAATCTGAAATTGCCCTGGAGGAGGTTACTAGTTTCAATTGTCCCTATTTTGATTATTCTATATACAAATTAATTTCTGCTGGTAAATTTAAATACATATGTTGCATCTACCGTTCCCCAAATACTCCTCCAGAGCAAAGTCTTTTTGATTCTCTGTCCTCACAACTCAGTGTCCTCAACTTAAAATGCTTCTTCTGAAATCACTGTGTTGGGTGATTTTAATGTCCATAATGTTGAATGGCTCACTCATTCAGCCAGGACTGATGATGCTGGTCTTGAATGTGAGCTATTTGCAGACTCATTTAATCTCACTCAACTAGTCAACCAACCCACCCGTGTACCAGATAATCCTAATCATAATTCCCACCTACTGGACTTATTTTTAACAACCAATTCAGAAAATTATGATGTTACAGTGAGGTCCCCGCTTGGATCTTCTGATCACTGTCTGATACAGGCCACCTGTCTATCACCTACCACACCTTCCCACTCTGAACCTGTTTTGGTGACTAAATGGCATTACGATAGGGCAGACTGGGAGGGTCTTCAAGGTTTCTTTATTGATATTCCCTGGACCTCTTTCTTTTCTATTGATGCACACACCACCTTGAGCCACATACAAGATTTTGTAAAAATTGGAATGGAAACTTTTATTCCTCATCAAAAGTACAGTAAAAGATCTAATTCACCTAAATGGTTTGACCATAATTGTGCTAGAGTAACTGAACAAAAAGCAATAGCCTACAATGCATACACAAGATCAAAAATACATGAAGCCTTTAATTACTTTAGAAACATCAGAAATCATGCCAAAACTGTATTAAACCTAACTAAATCAAACTTTCTCCATAAGCAGGCAAATAAACTTCTAAATAATCCAAATGATAACAACATATTTTGGTCTACTCTTAACTCATTCAAATCCAACTTCACTACTGCTTCATCCATTCCACCATTAAAATCTCCGACTGGCAATCTTGTAAGTGACCCACGAGGTAAAGCTAACCTTCTTGCGGATATTTTCTCCACCAACTCAACCTTAGATGAAATAAATCAAGATGTCCCTGTACTTAATTTTAATTAGCCTGAAATTCCCTCACTTAAGATCCACACCAGACATGTCAAAACTATTTTGCAGAATCTCTCAGTAGATAAGGCTCCTGGTCCAGATGAAATTCCTCCAATAGTACTTAAGAATTGCTCCTTGGTGCTCGCTCCTGTATTGGCAAATTTTTTCCGTCTGTGTACTCATACCTCATGCTTCCCAGTACCCTGGACAGAAGAAAACATCCATCCAGTTCCTAAAAAAGGTGCCTCTTCAGATCCATCAAACTACAGACCAATAGCTATAACTTCCACTCTTGGTAAAGTCTTTGAAATTATATTAAATAATCACATAATTAAGCATCTTGAGAATAATAAATTAATCAGTGATAGGCAATATGGTTTTAGACGATGTCGATCAACTGCAAACATTCTTTGCCTTCTTATGCATCAAATCAACCAAGCTACAGACCAACATGGTGAAACACATACAATAGCACTGGATATATCAAAGGCATTTGATAGAGTCTGGCATCAATCCTTATTGTCGAAGATGTCACACTACGGCCTAGCATCATTAGTTCCACTAATTTCTTCTTATCTTCATAACAGAACAATATGTGTAATGGTAGATGGCCTTTATTCTCAATTTCACTCAACAAATGCTGGTGTTCCCCAGGGATCAGTTTTGGCCCCAACTCTGTTCCTCATTCATATCAATTATCTCATATCTACCACTCATAATCCAATACATTCCTACGCAGATGACTCAACACTCCACAGTTCCTTCACATTTACCAATTATTTCACCCAACCCGATCTTATAAATTCAAAAATAAACACTGCAATTTCTCTGAACCAGGACCTTTCTAGAATTAATGAATGGGGACAAAAGAATCTAGTTTCCTTTAATGCACAGAAAACCAAGTACATTCAATTTTCTAACCGACAGAATCTCACTGACTCCCATATATTTGTTAATGATGTAAATATTCCCACTTCCCCTAGTATTGATATTTTCGGTGTAACATTAACTACTAACTTGAGCTGGACACATTATGTTAGAAGCATTGCTAAGAATGCCTCTAAAAAAATGGGACTCCTGTACAGAGTTCGAGAATTCTTCACTGACGAGCAGTTGCAAAGGCAGTAATATATAAAAGTCATGTGCGTTCTCAGATGGATTACTGTTCACCTCTGTGGAGTGGAAGTGGAGTGGTTGCATTGAGGCAGTTGGACAAAATTCAAAATAAAGCTATTAGATTAATCAATAACCCTGTAATCACACAGGACCTTCCTACATTATCCATACAAAGAAACGTTGCATCCCTTGCATTATTCTACAGATATTTTCACAGCAATTGTTCCGAGGAACTTGCTTCAATTGTGCCGCCTCTCCACATCTTTCCCCGTAGAACTAGGGCAATTGAGAGCGCCCATGAATTTACACTTTCTCCTCCACAATGCAGAACTTCTGCTTATCAAAATTAATTTATCCCTAGAACTACTACTCTTTGGAATTCACTTCCTTCGAATTGCTTTCCACAAACTTACAATCTACAAAAGTTTAAATCCAGTTGTTACCAACATTTTATGAATGGAGGATGCCTTTAGGCACATGGACCTTTTTGTTTTATCTGTGTTCTTCCTTCCTCCGTTCATTTTCTCTTATATAAAAAAAAAAAAAAAAAAAAAAAAAAAAAAAATATTATAATTATTAAGCAGTTGGAAATTATGGCAAATTCCATAGTAGAGGGAGCGAACTTTTTCCCACTCCCTTTCAATATTATAATTGGTTTCCTGTTTTCATTGTGTCCCTAATAATGATTACCTGCACTTGCCACAACAATATTAATAATATTTACCCCGATAGCTGGGGAGGGCATGAAGTATATCAGGGAAAGAGCGGGGTTGAAATATGGGGTTAAGGTAAAACATCGTTTTAGGAACTTGGCTCAACCCTGACATTTCAGACAGTGAAGTCTTCCCGACGGACAGTCCCTATACCATGACTTTACATAGAAAAGACAGACAGAACGGAGACCACGGTGGGGTCATGATTGCGACGAAACCGGGACTAGTCGTAACACCAGCCACCGAACTTAGCGCGGACGCAGACATTTTATGGATTAAAACACAGATACAGGGCTGCATGACACTTTATATAGGATCATTTTACCAGCCCCCTAACAGTAACGTAGATTACCTGCAGTCCCTTGACGAATCTTTATCTAAAATTGATCCCTCCAAGAACATATGGTTGGTTGGAGATTTCAACTTACCGGATATTAACTGGACAGCTTACGCGACAACGGAGAATGGTGACCATGAAGGCGACCTAATACTACCACAGACCAACAGGACATTACACGAAAAATTCATTGACATAATCAACACCCATTCACTCTCACAAACAGTACTCGAACCAACACGTACACAAATTAGCGTAGCTAGAAACAACCCTAACATAAGACTCGGGGTCACATCCAACATATTAGACTTGTTCCTTACGAACAACACCTCTTTTATTACACAAACACAGGTTTTACCAGGGCTTAGTGACCACGACATGATACTTGTAGACGCAAACATAAAACCAAACATCCAGAAACAATTACCCAGGAAAATCTACCAATACAACAGAGATGACATGGGAGCCATCTCGGTAGACTTAGCTGACTTTAGAGACACATTCCTTGACAACGACCCAATGGCCAATTCTGTTGAGCTAAATTGGACCAGACTTCGCGACTTCATACATGACACAATGGACAAGCACATACCCAAGAAAACCGTTACACGGAACCAGTCACCACCATGGTTCAATAGAGAGTTACGAAGACTACATAGAAACAACATTAAAGCATACAAGACACCTAAACGTTACAACGATACAGAACACTGGAATCATTACAAAAACACACAAAAAACATTACAAAAAGAAATCAAACAAGCAGAAACTAATTACACAACCACTTTCCTCACAAACAACATGCAAAACCACAACAAATTCTACAGCTTCTTCAAAGCGTGCAAACAAGACTCAACTGGCATAACAACATTAGTACATAACGATTCTCTGGTCACACTTCCACAGGACAAAGCACATGCACTTAATAGGGGAGGTGTGGTGGAGTGGTCATGCCACTGGATTGGTAATCCAATGGACCCGGGTTCAAATCCCGATATGTCAATGTGAAGATATTATTGGGATTGAATTTGTGCTGTACCTAGTATCAGTGCATTATCACAAAGCCCACCGAAATGCCAAACAAAAAAATACCCTCATTGTTCCCTGATTAAATAACACTGTATGAATATTCCCATATTCAAAATATGTTACAGGGGGACAATGCCTAGTGAGTTCACTGCTCAATAGGTGGCATTCTGAGAGTGAGGGTCTGAGTCTGGAGGGTGAGACGGTGAAGCACTTGAGCGAAGCAACCAGCTGCTTCAGAGATGGAGCTGCTTCGAGCCATGATGGATGCTTTACATGTCTCACTCCCCAGACTGGAACAAGACCTCACGGGCTTCACCGTGTTGAGCGGTGGAATGTACAGGCGGTAATTCTGCATAACTACTACTCCTGTTATTTTATGTTTAATTTATTTTATTTGTGTATGTTAATGTTTTGTAAATGTGTATTTTCTATTTAGAAAGTGAGGAAAGCCCTATTTATTAGCATTTGTATTATTAATTGTAATTCCGATACCTCAACAATCTAGGGGAGAGTTTGGGAATGCGGGGTTTTGGGTGGGGTAAAATAGGGGTATTATGGGAATATCTCTAAAAATGTAATAAATACAATTGAAAAAAACCCAAAAATTTTGAAATCCGAGCCAAGTTTTGGCACAAGTTGGCTCGGATTTGGCCAATTTTCAGAGTCCAAAAAGGGCAAAATTGGAAACAAAATTTGGCTCGGATTTCACCCTTTTTCAGATGAAGAAAACCCCAAGGTATTGACCAAACTTGGCTGGTGTTTGTCGAATTTTCAGAGTCCAAAATCACAGTAACCTCATTTTGAAAGTTGGCTGGGGTTTTCTTGTTTTTCACTGTTGAAAAACTCAGTATGAATGTGGTTAACATTAGCCTAACCTAACCTAACCTAACCTAACCTAACCTAACCTAACCTAGTATTATGGGTGGGGGCTGCCGCCCCCACACCCCCGCTAAATCCATGAAATCCGAGCCAAGTTTTGTCATTAACCTAACCAAATAACCTAACCTAACCTAACCTAGTATTATGGGGTTAACATTAGCCTAACCTAACCTAGTATTATGGGTGGGGGCTGCCGCCTCCACACCCCCGCTAAATCCATGAAATCCGAGCCAAGTTTTGTCATTAACCCAACCAAATAACCTAACCTAACCTAACCTAACCTAACCTAGTATTATGGGGTTAACATTAGCCTAACCTGACCTAACCTAACCTAACCTAATCTAGTATTATTGGTTTTGCCCTTTTTGGACTCTGAAAATTGGCCAAATCCGAGCCAACTTTTGCCAAAACTTGGCTCGGATTTCAACATTTTGGGTTTTTTCAATTGTATTTATTACATTTTTAGAGTTATTCCAATAATACCCCTATTTTTACCCCCCCCAAAACCCCGTATTCCCAAACTCTCCCCTAGATTGTTGAGGTATCGGAATTACAATTATTAATACAAATGCTAATAAATAGGGCTTTCCTCACTTTCGAAATAGAAAATACACATTTACAAAGAAAGCATTAACATACGTGAGTTTGTGTGGGGGGGGGGGGCTGATAATATGTCCCTATATAATGGGCGAAATTGGCCTTTTTGACATGGAAAAGACCCTGTAATGCAACCCCTAAGGGTCTATTTACGGTTATATATTGAAGAAAAATAGCCATACTCGAGAAATACCGCCAAAAAAAATCCCTAAATGTGAGGAAAACTAACCTTGCATGAGGCCTTCCAGGTTGTGTTTGAAACTGACGTCACAAGCGAAGTGCATTGTGGGTACAAGTTAAAATGTACATTGTTGCAAATCGATATCCCAAAAACTATTTGTAGAGAAATGAGAAAGTAATAAATTCAGACAGTATGTAAAACACTGGAAGAGACAATTGTAAAAGATAATAATAATTTGTTGGGAAAATAAATCACTAGGTGAAGCTCCACTCTGATTGGCTAATGAACATCCAGGAACTTCTGGGAGGAGCCTAGCATGTAAACAAAGTGTTATGGACTCAGTGAACTGGCTGGACAAAACTAGGGCCTAACTCTGAAAATTTTATAGGGGGGTGACAATCAAATTGACAAATAAGAAAAGTATCCCTTATCCGCGCATCTGTAGGGTCCCTTGAGTAAGGTAAGATCAACAACAAATAAGTACCTAAGACAAGAATCCCGTAATCGAGGAGTAGTAGTGGTGCAGTTAACCCAACAAATCTTTAACTCCATAGAAGCTATAACTAAAATTGTATTTGAGAAATTATTGCCGATATTTTATATATAATGAAAAAACATCGCTCCCACTACTAAAGGGTATACCGTCATTTTCAGAGTAAATATACATTTGGTTTGCCTTTGGATACAAGATGGGTTGAGGGGGGGGGGGGCTTTGAACCCCCTCACCCCCCCCCCCATGACTTATTTAAATCAGCATCTATTTTAACAGTAAGGGGCTTATTAAGAGTTTCACTGCCGTCAATAAGGAGAGTTATAGGTATATTTATTTATTTTATTTTTACATTGCTTTATATAGTGCACATAAAATCTATCTCCGGAGGTTGAATTTGGTTTTAATATGATCTTTGCAACATCCTTATTCTCTATTAGGCTTCAAATATTGAGAAATAAGTAGTGGTAGTTTCGGTAATAAGTAGTGGTAGTTTCGGTAATAAGTAGTGGTAGTTTCGGTAATAAGTAGTGGTAGTTTCGGTAATAAGTAGTGGTAGTTTCGGTAATAAGTAGTGGTAGTTTCGGTAATAAGTACCAAGCAGTTAATGATTAAACTTAGCAAACAATATGCTTTAGGTTATTAATTATTAATTAATAATTATTAAGAGGATTATGCAAGCGATTAAAGCAATTACGAGTATAACTAAATAAGTTGGTCACCAATTATTTTGCAATATTTGAAAACAAATATGGATTTTATATGCTCTAAACATAATATGAAAATGTGTTTTAAGCCTCGGCAAAACCTAATAAATATATATGGTACTAAAATGGAATTTTGTCGTAACATGGTTGTCAATATCTTCCTATAGACGGCACCGATTCGTACACACGCCATTTTCACCTGTCTCCCGAGGTCTGTCCACCAGCTTTTTAGTCTACTCCACCTGCCCATCTCTGTCGATAGGTTGGGTTGTTTGGTTAGGTTAATATACTAGGTCTCAGAAACAAGATTCGTAGTTGCGGTAGATTTTACGGTATCTGGACACTTCGAGCGGAGGCGCATTTAGGTTAAGTTAGGTTAAGTTACGTTAGGTTAGGTTAAGTTAAGTAAGGTTAGGTTAGGTTAAGTTAGGTTAAATTAAGTTAGGTTAGGTTGTTAGGTTAGGTTAGGTTAGGTTAGGTTAGGTTAGGTTAAGTTAAGTTAGGGTAAAATTCTAGTTTCACGTACACAGCGACAAAAGGGAGGCGCCGTTGTAAAGGCATAGCTTCCCGACCAACTATGAAGATCAGGGAAATTGCTGGGTAAAAGACTTAATATAATGATAATAAACTACATTAACGACATTAGCCTAACCTAACAACCTTACCTAACCTAACCTAGTATTATGTAATAGCTATGGTGCCGCATATGGGGAGAAAATATATATTTTTTTACAGTAGGTATAATTCCTTATAATGCATTTCCGCCGCTTTGGACATATATAGGAATTAAGTATGGTATATGACAACTCTAAAGTAGCCATAGAAATGTATGAGTATGCTGTGAAAGCGAAACTAGAATTAAACCTAAGTGAGGTTAGGTTAATTAGGTTAGATTGTGCATCCGCTCTATCAGGAATTCGCTCGAAGTGACTCGCATTCGTATTTACAGATACGGCCGAATACCGGTAGGCTACTAAATGGGCGCCGGCCCAACCGCCATGTTGTATCCCACGTAGGCCTACTAGGTAGCCTACTACGGACACATTGTAGGCGTTAGGTGTGGATTAGGCTTGTATCCAATGTACTAGGTCTATGTTACTGGATATTTATGATTTAAATAAGTGCTACGTTTTCGATAAATCTGGTTATATGGCTTTGCAATTAGGGAAATCATGAGCCGATTTCCGACATTTAGTTAGTCTTTTTCGATTCTCAAAATACGATCCAAGTTTTGCCAAAAATTGGCTCGGGTTTTCCAAAATTATGCTTTTTGGGGTTTGCAATTTAGGGAAACATGAGCCAAAATTCTAAATTAGGTTACTGTAATTTGTTTACTCTTAAAATTCGCAAAATCCGAGCCAAGTTTTGCCAAAACTTGGCTCGGGTTTTCCAAAATTCGGGTTTTATGGCTTTGCAATTTCGGGAAACCTGAGCCAAATTTCTAAATGAGGTTACTGTCATTTTGTTGTCTACAAACTCAAAATCCGAGCCAGCATTGGCCAAAACTTGGCTCGGATTTTCGAAATATTGAGTTTTAGGCCTTAAAACCCGAGCCAAGTTTTGCTAAAATACGTTTTAATCGCCGTTTTACGCATTTAACCCCTCATTTTCCTTGTACTTTATAGCCCTCCCCACTATCGGGCGGCGTGTCTTAAGATCGTTGTATAATGGGGAAAACGGTTTCGCCGAGGGTTGTAATTATTTCCAAACACTATATATTGATAAAAACTAACTGGGAAAAATAAAAAATTCCATGGGAAAATTGGTGACCATCTTATTTAGTTTTTCCCAATTACGCAATGAAGAAAACATACGGTAGCACCTGAAGGGGTTAATTAATAAAGGGATACGAAAAAGCACTCAGCTATTGTTGGGGACTATACTCCCATGCCGGTGACAGCTCTCCAAGATATCCGTGGCGCTATATAATCCTGGTATGATGTTATGGTGTTAAATCCAGGGGCACACGACGGGTGCTGGTGTTAGCACAAGAACAGCCGAGAGTACAGTGAGTTATCTGTTCAATCCTGGCTCACACCAGAACATGGGTAAATCCTTTGGTAAGGCAGTGGGGAGGGGGGGGGGGGGAAGGTGGGGGTGTCATATGCACCATTTGTAACTACGTAATACCCCATCTTATTCACTACCCACATAAACTATACTCATACTTAATCTGTCCCCCATGACATCAGAAAGCAAGATATTACTCTGTAATATCGATACATTATAAGGATTTGCCTTATAGCCCGGCAAACTACCAAACCACTTAGTTGTCGGCATTCGCTCCTCTTTCACTTCGATTGACAAAGGGTATTGGAGTGTCTCTAAAATACCATCTACTCTATTTCTAGTCGTACTAGCAAAAAGGGCCATAGAACAAAAAGTGCCGCAAATTAATTGATTAGGTTAGTGGTAAAATATCAAGGAGGTCCGATGGATAATACAGGAGTTAGAAAATACGCCCCTCCTATTCTCTATATAAATGTCAGGAGTATGTGGTGGCTGAATTAAATTGTATATTTTTCATCTCTTCCTGGTGATGTATGTGTAGACATATTTTCTTTTCCTGACGATCTGTGTGTATATAGGCTATTTGTAAGCCTATATTAATGGAAGATGCATTACTATTATTTGTTAACCATTAGATTACATTTTAAAATTGTACTATTGAACTACTAGACATAAATGAACTGATCTAACATTGTTCGATGCAATTATGCATCAGAAATTGTTTTTAAGAAATGTAAATAGAGTAATCAATCAATAATATACACAGACGCTCAAAAACCAGCAAGCTATAACCCGTTAACATATTATATCATTGGCATAGTAACATTACCAATATGTAACTATAACAAATAAATACAAACCGCATAAAACAACATAATATTCAATCAATAATATAAACAAACGCTTAAAAACCTGTAAAGCAAGTTGTAACCCGTTAATATATATCATTGGCATAGTAACATTACCAATATATAACGATAACATTTAATAAACCTGTAAAGCAAGTTGTAACCCGTTAATATATATCATTGGCATAGTAACATTACCAATATATAACGATAACATTTAATAAACCTGTAAAGCAAGTTGTAACCCGTTAATATATATCATTGGCATAGTAACATTACCAATATATAACGATAACATTTAATAAACCTGTAAAGCAAGTTGTAACCCGTTAATATATATCATTGGCATAGTAACATTACCAATATATAACGATAACATTTAATAATAACTGCCCCCCCCCCAAAAAAAAAAAAAAAAACATTATCCCATCGAGCCTCGAACCCTTGCCAGTAGCCTCATACAGCGAAGTAATTGCTGACTAGGCTATGCTTACCGCACTGAAGTCCAGCCGAAGTAACTGTGAGAGTTGCGCTCCAAGTTGCTTGTTTTATGTTATATATAGCAAAATTGTCATGATGACTATGATTTTTATAGGTGTGCCACCTTATAGTTCAGATTGCGACACATAAATAACATGAAGAGGCTAATTAAGCTTAATTATGATAATTTATGTCGAGGTGAGATATGCCTAATGTTTTGATAGCTTCGCTAGTCACCTCCACTGAGTGATAGCATGATCGCCATCTGATTGCAAACAATCACAAACGTGATTCGTCGAATCAGAGGTGATCACGTTCAATAGAGCTACCCCGTTTGCATGTTTGGGTATACTGAACGCACTCCAGGTATAGATACATAGGTTGGTTACAGACACAATGTATATGGGAATGTACAGTTGGTCAAAGTTCCAGCTGACCCACCCTCGCTCTGGGGCTCTCAGAATTATCTGGCAATACTGGTGTAGGAAGGAGGTGTGTCTTACAAAGATTGGAATTGGTAGATCGGAGTTCGGCTCTATCATTGTTAGAACATATACTAAACAAGGGAAAGTAAGCCTATCTCAAATGAAAATGCATACATCGCTATGTATGATCCCGAACATTCACCCAAAGTTCGTAGATTTGCTTAAATATTCAAGTTATTATATCCACTGATTGGCAACTACACCAGTATTGCCATCTAATTCTGCAAGCCCCAGAGCAAGGGTGGGTCAGCTGGAACTTTGACCAACTGTACCTGTACGTCTGGAACACAAAAGTTTTGACATAACCTCACAGGAGTAATTGCACGCTCCTGTGACAATGGACTTAACCTTTAACTGTCTACATGATGTAATGGTTAGATTGTTTAAGATCTGTATGTGGTAACCTAGGTTCAAATTCTGGTAAGATCACCTGCTTTCATTAATTTCATTGGGAGGTGTTTGGTGTTGAGAGTGAAATTAAATAAATTAGATTATACACTTGTGTGACGCATGTCCACGTGTGAGCATGCTGTACAGAACGCCTAGTCATGCCCCACTCTCGCTAGGATCGTCAGGGCAGGAACTTTGGCTGTAGTCTATGTAGAGTTTCCTAACTCAGTTCATGTGAGCCGTTGTACTATAAGTATTATGAATATGTATTTTGTTTTCATCTGAGTCAACGAGTTCTATTTTATTTCATTGGTTATAAGTATTGTGTGTAAAACTTATTTGTAATGATGGGAAGAGAAACAGCCACAGTTGGGTGTCAGTGGGTACGCCAGGCAGGAGGTAGGCCTAACTCACTCGCATTCCTCCCTCCCTCAGTGCTAGGGGAGCCTTTGTGTATCCCAGAGGAGAGAGAGAAATTACGTAATGGTTGTCAGTGGGCGGTCCTTAGTAGTTCACGTTGGGCTCACTAGAGGGCCGGGTATAAAAGGGAAGTCTAGCCATTTTTTCATCAGAACTCATTAGGCAGAGCGACTTCTCATTTCCCTTGCTAACTATTTATATTCTTCTGACTGATGGGAACTTTCTCTACTACCTTACATTCTTATTTCCTCTTTTCCCTGCCCTGCTTAACTTCCATGGTCCCGTTGATGCAGAGCTAGTCAGCCAA
This sequence comes from Paralithodes platypus, assembly GCA_032716605.1. Taxonomy (NCBI): domain Eukaryota; kingdom Metazoa; phylum Arthropoda; class Malacostraca; order Decapoda; family Lithodidae; genus Paralithodes; species Paralithodes platypus. The sequence goes on from CM064535.1 coordinate 1,261,467, forward strand.
CATATTATCGCTTGAGTTCTCACGAGATACTTGCCTATTAGATAGCCTATTTTGGAAGGGTTGACTTAGAATAGGATTGATTTATGTTTGTTGCACTTGTATATGCATTTCCCTGTGTGTTATTATTATTATTCCTGTTTTCTGCTGGTCTAGGTAATGCTAGACTGGGGTAAGGCTTTTCTGTGTTACGAGTTGTTGTTTGATGCAGTGGTTAAGCGATAAACCTGCATACTCGTTTCGGTTCAGTGAAGCCTAGGTTGTCTTCGCGGCTGACTGTGTTGAGTTAATAATTTACAGTGCGTGAGGGCAAGAGCCTAACCACCCTGTATTTTATTAACAGTTTGTTTTTACTTTGTCAAGGAGCCGGGAGAAAACCAGATACAAGGGATCTGGATTTCTCAAAGTGCACTTGTTAGTTTTAACGTAATACTTTAAACAGTCGTGAGGACTTCGCTAGGCTACGAGCCGTTTTTGCTCAGTCACTGCTACCTTTTTGCCTACAGTACCCCAGCTAGACTTTGCTCGATTAGTAGATGCAGAATAGTATTGAAGCTTTCCTTATGTATGATATTGTGTATGCACTATTGATTTCATGTGTTGCAAGCTTGGCTACTTTAGTGATTAGTGGCCCACGAGCACAATCCGGGTAGGCTATTGCCGTTGCATTTGCGGAGTACTTCCTTTTAGTGTTTGCCATTTACTATTGCATATTCTTTTAATTATTCTTATGCCAATTTAAGCCTTTAATAGTATTTAATTGCCAGTGTCTTTGCTTATTGAATTACTGTTCAAAATCCGATACGTACTTCTTACGAGCATCCGAGAAGCATCTAACTTTTTTCAGAAGATTCCTTGCTCGATGCTTAAGGACTATTAATTAACGTAACGTAATAGTGCCGATCCGAAGTAGAAGGTGGTGGACTTCTTAAGTTCATAGTCAAGGGTGGATTACTTCGGCTTCGGCCAACACTATTCTTTTGTGTGTTGTTGTTTCTTACTTCATTGTTTGATTGTTGACCAGACTAGATAATTCCTGTCTCTTTATTAGTCTGTTGTTGAACACTAGTACCGAGTTCTTGTATACCCCGTTATAGCAGATTGAACTCTGGAGGGTATTGGTGTTTTTTGTTCGGCTGGCAGTACTCAGGGGTTGGGATCGTGTGTTTCCGTTGTGGCAGCGAGCCGTATTCGAGTCCTGATTGAGAGCCCTTGTGTACCCGAGTGCCAGTTCGTAACAAATGGCGACCTTGCTTAGGATTTTGTGAACAGTATAAATTTTTGCAGAGTTGTACAACATTTGTTTGTTTGTATATTAGCGTGCATATTGAAGAATATATTTTTTGTATGGCAATTAGTAAAGCATTTAAGAGACTCCAGTTAATTTAGTAACTAGTGCTTGCATAGGAAGTTTAACACTTTTGTCTCGAGAATTTTGTTGTGGACTTCAGTATGTCGTGCATTAGCACTGACGATGAGCGAGAGATGTCATTTGAAGGTGTGCCGTTAGTAACCAGTGAGGAGGATGCTAGAGTTTTTGTGAGTAAGCGGTACCACGTGACGGAGGAGAGGCTGACTGGGGTGGATGTTTGTGGCTTGCACCTGATAGCCAAGTTTTTGGGCATTTCCAATGTAGCAGGGATGTCCAAGAGGGAGCTGATTTCCTGGGTGTTGCGTGGGCGACATGGGGATTCGGAGGAGAGGGCGTTTGGGGGGGTTCCTCCCCAGATCCCCTCTCACTCGACTCCCACAGTGCCGTCCACTCAGTTACCGGAGGTTAGCACTCTCCCACAGAGGGATGAGAATTGGCAGATTGGAGTGCCCTCGGGTGGTGCACGTGGTGGTTCCCCAGTTTTTGCCCCCCCTCCTTCAGTAGTGGCAGCTCCCTCTTCCTGCCTGTCTCCAGATATGGTATTTAGACTTGAGCTTGCTAAGATTGAGGCTAGGAAGCAGAAGATTGAGGCTAGGAAGCAGGAGGATGAGACCAGGAGGCAGGAGGATGAGACCAGGAGGCAGGAGGATGAGACCAGGAGGCAGGAGGAGGAGGATGAGACCAGGAGGCATGAGGCTGAGCTTAGGTATGACTCAGAGAAATATTGTGCTAAATTAGATTTAGATAAGACTCGTGCAGAGTCGATAGGGACTCGGATGGGCCGTGAGGGCCAAGTAAGAGAACAGTCCTTAGCCTACTTAGTCAAATTGGTGCCGGTATTTAGTGAAACTGAAGTCACAGAATTTTTTAATCGTTTTGAGAAGAAGTGTAGGGAGCATAATTGGCCTGAAGAGAAGTGGGCAGCTCTAGTCTCCTCAAGACTTACGGGTAAGGGTCTGAAGGCTTATGATGCACTGCCTTTAGAGTCTTGCATTGACTACCCAGAATTGAAGAGAGCTGTCCTACGGGCATACGAGTTGCAACCGGAAACATATCGATTGAAGTTTCGGGGTGTTACAAAGACTAGGGAGGCGACCTTTCTTGAACATGCCCGGGACTTAAAAGATGCACTTAAAAACTGGACACGTTCTGAGAAAGCTGAGACGGCAGAACAGTTGACTGAGCTGTTTCTGCTCGAGCAGTTTTATAAGTGTACTGGTGCAGAAATGACTTTAACTATTAAAGAAAAGAACCCAAGAACTCTTCAAGAGGCAGCTGAGATGGCTGACCTCAGGTTGTCGCTAATCAGGGGATGTGAATCTGTAAAGCGTGTTGATGCAGTTCCCAAGGGGCGCGATACTCCAAACCCTCGAGCTCAGGACAATCACTATAGATATAAACCTCAGTTTAAAAGCCAAGATACCAGGACTGAACCAAAGACTACAGCCGTCCCATTACAGAAGGGTCAGAACTCCGCCCCTTATCAGAAGAGACCGATAGGGGAAGTGGAATGTTTTCATTGTAGAAAGAAGGGGCATTATGCAAAATCTTGTCCTAGTAAGCCGCCAGCTGCAGCCGTGTCTTTGGTGCGCAGCATAGGTGTGGCTGAAATGTCGTCTGGATTTACCCAGGGTAGTTTGCCAGCGGCAGGGTCACAGGCTATGTATAAGACTCAGAAAGGCTCGTCCCCTGTCCGTGATGTCTTTTGCGCCCATAGAGGGACCGGTAGGGTAAGTTGTGCGGGTTGCCAGCATAAGGTGGAAGTTTTGCGTGATCCTGGAGCTTCATAGACACTTTTGAAGAATTTCACGGGGCGACCAATTAATGCGGCACGGGTGGTTGTTGTTCAGGGTATTAATGCGACCAGGTCATACCCGTTGGTTCGTGTGGAGCTGGAAGTTGATGGTGTGATTAAGGACTTAGATGTTGGGATCGTTGAGAAATTGCCAGTGGAGGGCGTCGACCTTCTTCTCGGCAACGACTTTGCGGTGCCTACTTTAGACGTTCCACCCTTAGTCGTTGCCGAGAGGCCGGCTGACGTGAGTAGGGAGGAACAAGAGTGGGTAGTGAGTTGTCAACACCAACAGATGGCATGTGTGGTAACTCGTTCCCAAGCATTTAAGGTATCACAGCCTATTTCCCAGGCCACAGAACAGCGGAAGAAGGGAATTAAGGAGAAGCGGAAGGCTGAGAAAAGTTTGAAGAGTTTAGAACCAGTGGCTCTCCCAAAAGACCCAATAGCAGGACCTTTGACCGAGTCTGTTGTAACTCCAGTGCCTAACACAGTTGATAAAGTAGTGGAGGAGGCAGAGACTCAGAGACAGCACCGTTACCTGCAGCGAGAAAACCGGATGTCTAAGTTGGATGTTGGGGGAGAGCATGAGTTGTTGACCAAGCAGTTAGACATGTTGGCTCCCACAGACATTCGAAAGTTGCAATTAGAGGATCCAGAGGTTTTGCAGTGTACCAATGGGGCTGTGGAGTTAGAAGAAGATAGGGATGCAAAGGCAGGGGATTTTTTTTTTCTTTAATGGAATTTTATACCACCGATATCAAGATCGTAATAGGAACTGGGAGGGCGGATCAGGTACAGTTGACCAGCTGGTCGTGCCAGAGGGCTGCAGGGAAAGTTTGCTTAGGTTGGCTCATGATTCTCCATTATCAGGACATTTGGGTGCCAAGAAAACGGTGGCGGCTTTGGGGAAATTGTTTTGGTGGCCGGGGATGAAGTCTCATGTGCAGTCATGGATAAACTCATGTGATATTTGTCAACGTGTCGGGAAACCGAACCAAGTTATTCCTAAGGCTCCGTTACACCCTATTCCTGTGATTGGGCCACCCTTTAGTAAAATTATTGTTGACATGGTTGGTACACTCCCTCCCACTAAGGCTGGAAATAAACTTTTGTTAACCATAATGGATGTTGCCACTAGATACCCCGATGCATACCCTATGAAAAATGGAATGGCTAAGACGGTAGTCAGTAACTTGTTGTGGTACTTCTCAAGGTACGGGTACCCGGAGGAGATTCAGTCTGATCAGGGATCTAATTTCACCTCCAACATGTTCAAGCAAACAATGCAACAGCATGGGATACGAGCAGTAGTATCGTCAGCGTATCACCCTGAGAGTCAAGGGGTGCTTGAGCGGTGGCATGCTACACTCAAAAGCATGCTCAGGTGTTATTGTGCTGACAACGGTATGGATTGGGATCTTGGATTGCCTTATGTGCTGTTTGCTGCTCGGGAGGTACCTGGTGAGAGCCTGGGATTTAGTCCAAACGAGCTGATTTTTGGACACCGTGTCAGGGGCCCCCTTAACATGCTGAAAGAAATTTGGGAGGGGACTGTGCAGCCTTGTCCATTATTAAAGTATGTGCTTGAAAGCCGTGAGTGCATGCTTAAGAGTCTGGAGATGGCAGGTAGAAATTTGACAGAATCACAAGCTTTGATGAAGGACAGGTATGATTGCAAAGTGAGGCTCTGGAAGTTCACTGTAGGACAAGAGGTATTATATTTGTTGCCTTTGGTTGGTAACCCCCTCTCTGCGAAGTACACTGGACCTTATAAAATTGTAGAAAAAATTTCAGACTTAGATTACCTTGTTGCCACTCCAGACAGGAGGAAAAAGAACCAGTTATGTCACGTGAACCTTATTAAAGAGTATGTGAGGCGCCCTTCTGAGCCTCTCACTGTCCCTGTGTTGGCTTGTTGCGGCCGTGGTGGAGAAGGAGAGGGGGACAGTCAAGCTTCGGAGGAGGATAGCTGGGATCAACATGTTTCAGCGGATCAGTGGGCGGGGAACTCGAGCCTAAGGGCTGACGAGGCTATAGCTCATTTGCCTGAGCCGCAGTTTGATGCTATCTGTCAGTTGTTCGGTTCATACCCCACTGTATTTGTTGAACACCCAGGCCTCACTACTCAGGCTATGCATGATGTTGACGTGGGGGACCATCTACCCTTTAAGTCAATCCCGTACCGTGTGCCCCCCATAAAACTACCAGCTCTGAGGGATGAGATGGAGTATATGCTCGGTAGAGGGTTGATAGAGAAAGGCACAGTTAAGTGGACTTCCCCCGTAACACTGCAGCCTAAGCCAGAGGGCAAGGTACGCTTTTGTATTGATTTCCGTAGGTTAAACGGTTTGACTCCAACTAACCCATATCCTCTTCCTCGGGTTGATGATAGTGTTGACAAAATTGGTAATGCTCGTTTTTTGTCTAAAGTAGATTTAGTAAAAGGTTACTGGCAAGTACCTTTGTCCGAGCGTGCTAAAGAGGTATGTGGTTTTGTTGTGGACGGGAGTACCTACCGGTGCAATGTTATGCCTTACGGACTTAAGAATGCACCAGCAACGTTTCAGAACCTGATGAATGAAATTGTAAAGGACATTCCAAATTGCACCGTATATTTGGACGATGTAATCATTTATGATGACGACTTTTAGAGCCATTGTGAGCACCTTCAGACCTTGTTCCGGAAACTTAGTGAAGCAGGTCTGGTAGTAAATTTGGCAAAGTGTGACTTCGTAAAAGCCACTGTGCAGTACCTTGGGTTTGTAGTGGGAAGGGGACAGGTGTGCCCTCCTCAGAACAAGGTACAGGCTATCAATAAATTTCCGCACCCAACAACCAAGAAGCAGGTTATGAGATTCTTGGGTATGATAGGCTACTACAGACGCTTCATAAAAGGTTACTCAACGGTGTTGGCACCTCTCACAGATTTGTTATCTAAAGACAAAAAGTTTTTGTGAGCACTTGAGTGTGAAAAGGCTTTCACTTTGGTGAAACATTTGCTATGTACTCACCCGATACTCAGGGCCCCAGACTTTAACAGGCCTTTTCAGCTGGCAACAGATGCTAGTGGTGTATGGGCTGGTGCCGTCTTGCTACAGACAGACAATGAAGGTGTGGAACACCCAGTAAGTTTCTTTTCTAAGAAGTTCAATGCTGCACAAAAGAACTATTCTACAATAGAAAAGGAATTACTGGTGATTGTGCTGTCGCTCAGGCACTTCGAGGTGTATGTTCCAGCCTATGGCCCAGTCGTGGTTATCTACACTGATCATCACCCTTTGAGATTCCTGAATCAATTTCACAATCGCAATATGAGACTGACCAGGTGGTCTTTGATGTTGCAGGAGTATAACCTGGACATCCGTCATATTGCTGGATGTGACAATGTGATCGCAGTTTGTTTATCAAGGGTGGATGATCAGTCGTAGGCTATCACAGGTGTGTGGGTTTGAGTGGAGGAAAATAGGCTGCCCTTATAGTGCAGCCGGGAAAAACATATTAAAATATAAAAATCATATAAAAAACTCTTTCTTTTGATATAGGTAATCGTATAAGTTTGTCATAGCCTATAGAGTTTGAGTAGTCCACAAACTATCAAACGGCTGAGCTGCTGTAAGCTCGCTCTGGGAGCATGATATTGTGTCTTTTTGCTATTGTTGGGAGGAGTTATAAAATGTGATTTATTTTTTTTAATAATAAGATGTGTTTTGGTGATAAACTCAGCTATGTTTTAGTGCCATACGGTCGCTGGGTGTGGGGGGCTTGATGGGGTTCTGTGTTTGTCAGATTTTAGCTCAGGGTTGAGCGAGTAAAATCTTGGGGGAGGTGTGACGCATGTCCACGTGTGAGCATGCTGTACAGAACGCCTAGTCATTCCCCACTCTCGCTAGGATCGTCAGGGCAGGAACTTTGGCTGTAGTCTATGTAGAGTTTCCTAACTCAGTTCATGTGAGCCGTTGTACTATAAGTATTATGAATATGTATTTTGTTTTCATCTGAGTCAACGAGTTCTATTTTATATCATTGGTTATAAGTATTGTGTGTAAAACTTATTTGTAATGATGAGAAGAGAAACAGCCACAGTTGGGTGTCAGTGGGTACGCCAGGCAGGAGGTAGGCCTAACTCACTCGCATTCCTCCCTCCCTCAGTGCTATGGGAGCCTTTGTGTATCCCAGAGGAGAGAGAGAAATTACGTAATGGTTGTCAGTGGGCGGTCCTTAGTAGTTCACGTTGGGCTCACTAGAGGGCCGGGTATAAAAGGGAAGTCTAGCCATTTTTTCATCAGAACTCATTAGGCAGAGCGACTTCTCATTTCCCTTGCTAACTATTTATATTCTTCTGACTGATGGGAACTTTCTCTACTACCTTACATTCTTATTTCCTCTTTTCCCTGCCCTGTTTAACTTCCATGGTCCCGTTGGTGCAGAGCTAGTCAGCCAACGTATTATCGCTTGAGTTCTCACGAGATACTTGCCTATTAGATAGCCTATTTTGGAAGGGTTGACTTAGAATAGGATTGATTTATGTTTGTTGCACTTGTATATGCATTTCCCTGTGTGTTATTATTATTATTCCTGTTTTCTGCTGGTCTAGGTAATGCTAGACTGGGGTAAGGCTTTTCTGTGTTACGAGTTGTTGTTTGATGCAGTGGTTAAGCGATAAACCTGCATACTCGTTTCGGTTCAGTGAAGCCTAGGTTGTCTTCGCGGCTGACTGTGTTGAGTTAATAATTTACAGTGCGTGAGGGCAAGAGCCTAACCACCCTGTATTTTATTAACAGTTTGTTTTTACTTGTCAAGGAGCCGGGAGAAAACCAGATACAAGGGATCTGGATTTCTCAAAGTGCACTTGTTAGTTTTAACGTAATACTTTAAACAGTCGTGAGGACTTCGCTAGGCTACGAGCCATTTTTGCTAAGTCACTGCTACCTTTTTGCCTACAGTACCCCCGCTAGAGATGGCTCGATTAGTAGATACAGAATAGTATTGAAGCTTTCCTTATGTATGATATTGTGTATGCACTATTGATTTCATGTGTTGCAAGCTTGGCTACTTTAGTGATTAGTGGCCCACGAGCACAATCCGGGTAGGCTATTGCCGTTGCATTTGCGGAGTACTTCCTTTTAGTGTTTGCCATTTACTATTGCATATTCTTTTAATTATTCTTATGCCAATTTAAGCCTTTAATAGTATTTAATTGCCAGTGTCTTTGCTTATTGAATTACTGTTCAAAATCCGATACGTACTTCTTACGAGCATCCGAGAAGCATCTAACTTTTTTCAGAAGATTCCTTGCTCGATGCTTAAGGACTATTAATTAACGTAACGTAATAGTGCCGATCCGAAGTAGAGGGTGGTGGACTTCTTAAGTTCATAGTCAAGGGTGGATTACTTCGGCTTTGGCCAACACTATTCTTTTGTGTTGTTGTTTCTTACTTCATTGTTTGAATGTTGACCAGACTAGATAATTCCTGTCTCTTTATTAGTCTGTTGTTGAACACTAGTACCGAGTTCTTGTATACCCCGTTATAGCAGATTGAACTCTGGAGGGTATTGGTGTTTTTTGTTCGGCTGGCAGAACTCAGGGGTTGGGATCGTGTGTTTCCGTTGTGGCAGCGAGCCGTATTCGAGTCCTGATTGAGAGCCCTTGTGTACCCGAGTGCCAGTTCGTAACACTTGGGAGATGCCAGCCAATCAGAGCTCAGTGCCACGGAGGGTGCCGGGTATAAACGTTCGAGCCGACAAGCCAAAGCATGTGGCAACCCTGGCCTATGTGGTTGGCAACGCTGGTTTCGATCAGCGGGGTTAAGCCGAGGCCACCGAGAGTACGAGGCCGCATGGATGGGACCTTTAACCCGGGAACTGCGGGGAGACTCTTAAGAGTTCCCCCGGCGGACTGCGGGGAGACTCTTAAGAGTGAGTGAAAAAAAAAATCAACTTTTGACATAAAAAAAAAAAAAAAAAAAAAATTTGGCCCCTGGGCCATGCAAAATCTCAGTCCTCTACCTCCCCTCCTTCCCCACTTTCCTCCTCTCCTTCAGTTATCACCTATTTTCCCTGTTATTCCCTTATTCTGAGGTATATTTTCGTGCTAACATTAGCGAGTTGCAAGCAGGGTGTTGTCATCACTGATGGCAAGCGAGTGCAAGAGAGAGAGAGAGAGTATCGATCGACTGTGTCTCAGTGGCCTTGGGGGAAATTGGCGGGAAAGCAGCTTGCCTCACCCATACATTATACAACTCGCGGGCTATATCTCCGATTTTGACCATCCAAACGCTGTTTTCACTCGTTTTATTGTTGTTTCAGGTTAATACCTTTATAATCAACCCATAATAGGCGCATATGGATAAGTATTAATGCTATTAATGGTACAATGAATATTTTAGTGACGGAAACACCTCAAATACGTCAGCACAGGGGGACGTTTCCAATTACCCCCATGCGCACTTGTTAGGTTAAATTCTGTGACGTAGGCAAAGGTAGGGTTAATTTTCGCACTAACCTCACAGGTCAGTATACATTTGAGTGAGATATGGGGAAGATCGCGCTGTGTTTCCAAATGATTTCCCCCTTCTAAATACTTTATAAATAGCCTATATTAAAACTATGTTTACCCATACTCGACAAGAAGATCATTTTAAGGAATTTTGAAGAAATTAACTACGAAGAAGTAAAAACAGATGAGGAAATTAATTTTGGTTTATGTCATTAGAATGTTGAAGTTTGTAAGGAGGATATATAGATAGATTTATAGATAGATATAGTTAAATATATAGATACTATAGATAGTTAAAAACAGAGTGAGAGTGAGTGTGTGTGTGTGTGTGTACTGTATATGTGTGAGGAGTGCGTGTGTGTGGTGAGGAGTGAGTGTGTGTGTGTGTATTGTATGTGTGTGAGTAGTGCGTGTGTGTGGTGTGGACTCCTCACTGAGGAGTGCGTGTGTCCTTGTGTGTGCGTGTGTGTGTGTCTGTCTGTTAGAGAAATTACAAATTATTGCATAACAGAACTGAAGACGGATTAGCCTACATACTAACAGGAACATTTCAAACAGACCATTTGGAAGCAAGATTTGGTCACTATCGGCAATTAGCAGGAGGAGATTACAATATTTCTGTACGCCAAATATATGAGTGTGAAAAGAAGATATGGATGATGTCAGTGTTAAAACTAAGTTTACCCATACTCGACAAGAAGGCCATGTTAAGGAATTTTGAAGACATTAATTATGAAGAAGTAAAAACAGATGAGGAAATTGATTTTGGTTTATGTCATACGAATGTTGAAGTTTGTAAGGAGGATATTGATAGGTGTAAAGACATAATCTCAGTGATAGTTTATTTAGCTGGTTATTGCTGTTACTCTGTGATAAAGAAAATTAAATGTAATGCATGTAAAGAAATGATTACGTGTTCAGATAGTGGTGAAGACATCCCTGAAAATCTAAGTTACATTGCTGGAATTAGCAGAGGTTCTCTTATTTACCCAGATAGTGTGACAGCCAACATGGTCATGTATAACTATATTGTTATTAACAAACTTGTTCAACTTCCTGCCTTTCGAAATGCTACTAGCCAAAGAAATATAGCAACATAGCACACAGTTACGGCCTTAGCAGATGTTGATCTCCTGTTCCCTAATGATATGTGTGAAAATGGTCATAACACCGACAAAATAGAAAGTATGGTGGTATATGCTTCTACAAATGCAATATTAAATAATTACTCTGCTAAAGAAAATAACATCCCAGCAGCTGCCAGAGCTAATAAGAATGTAGGCATGAAGAGAAAGCTTCAAACCCTAGACAAATAGACTATGTGTACTGTATTGTATAATTATTGTATTGTGTGTGTGTGTGTTTGTGAGTGTGTGTGTGTGTGTGTGTGTGTGTGACTGCAGGTGTGTGTGTGTGTGTGTGTGTGTGTGTGTGTGTGTGTGTGTGTGTGTGTTTGACTGCAGGTGTGTGTGTGATTGTGGTTGTGAAGGTGAGTGTGTCTGCAGGTGTGGTTAAGTAAGGGAATTGGATTTAAAAAGTATAATCCCGGAACGGAGATTGGATTAGGCCTAGTACAAAGTTCATTCCTTTATAATATGTGTGTGTGTGTGTGTGTGTGTGTGTGTGTGTGTTACATTAATTATATGTTTATATTAATTTATATAGTAATACATTTAGTTAGTTACTTATATGTATTTGTTCACGAATAATACTGGATGTCGCTTATATTGGCTCTCCAGTAAGGCTCTCTTTATTGGCTGTGTATAAAATATAGTAATGTATAATAGCATTTTGTATTATATTTTCCAATAGGAAAAAGTAATAGTGATATACTTGTAATACGTTTTCATCTTGTACAAATACTTGTTCAAGGTATGAGTGTAATTTGCAGTAAATACCAAAGTATGTTGTTATAATATCGGCATAATAATATATTATAATATAATTTTGCGTACACAGTAAAAGATAAATATAGTTTTATGTGTACTTTAATTTAAAACTAAACTGATAAAATACAAAAGGGAGAGTAATTATAGACTTGGGAGACAGAGTGGTCCGTGAATGTAGCACCACCTTGCTGACGTCACAGTATGGTCGACGCGGCCTGGTACTCCCGGTGGGAAGGCGTTGAATGTAGCTCTAAAACATGACGTCACTCACCATCTGCGCATGCGTGAGAATCTAGGCCCCCTTGGCCCCGCCCCTCACCTCCGTGGCGTTTAAATATACCCTTCAAACCGTTTCACCCAGATCTCTCCATAGCTCACTCGGTAGAATGCCCGCCCGTCACTGAGGAAACCAGCGATCGATCCCACTCGTATGTGATATACTTTTTATAGTTTGATTTCGTTATATTTGTTATTTTGGTTATTTTTGTTATATTTTAGGGTTAGGTTAGGTTAGGTTAGGTTAATCTAATCTAATATAATAGTTGTACATTTGAGATGCGAGGCCTAGATTCTCACGCATGCGCAGATGGTGAGTGACGTCATGTTTTAGAGCTACATTCAACGCCTCCCCTCTCGGTGGCCTCGGTTAAGCTATGTAGCAAGAAAAATCTAATAAGGAGAGGTGACTCTCTCATTAGAGAATATACCATCCTTTAGAAAACGGTTATATTCAAGCTATAACTATATAGTTTCTAATATCTATAGGCTACCGCTTGCAGTACTCAATATCTCTTCATTTTTCACAATTCATAATAGCTCTTATAGGCCTATATCTAAGTAGTAGGCTACTGTAAAAGTCGCCCATGATGTTTAAAATGTGATCCCATTTTTGTCATTATCATTATTGTCCTACCTCGGTCCATATACTACTACAACTAAATATATTGTGCTACATTCCATGTATACAATCTGGTATTTGTGCAGCAACTTTACTAGTTTCTGTATAAAATACTTGATCTAATATAATACCTTTGTTATATATGTAGGTTACTCAACGTCTATATCTTGTATTGGTTTTGTTCCTTACATTTAAATTGTGTTCAGTACCTGTATGGATTTCAGCCATACGTTCCCCATAGTGTTCGTACGTTTACTGAAAAGTAAATAAACAAACGCACACACACAGTACATTGTGAATCATACAGTTCCTCATATTACTTGCACTGCTTAATTGGTGAGGAGTAAATAAAGACATACCGATCCGCAATTTATCTCTCACGAAGCAATATGCGAGACAACCACAGCAATCATCCCAGTGACTGTCTCTCGAGTAATTTATGTTTCTGCAGCTCTACCCATACATGTCATACACTAATAAATACTCATCCCTTCAGCAACAACATTGCCAAAAGTGTGGAACACATCTTTTGCCTCATGTTGTACGTGTTTATGAATTTATTTTCTCTCGATGTTACGTGTTTACTATTCAGGTCGACGACTGCAGCACAATACAATGCTAGGGGAATTTCTCCACTACCGTTTATTGCTTTTCTGTGTATTCATGAATAATATTCTATAGCCTAAGCAAGTAATTCCAACCTCACACTCCATAAAAACTAAAAACATAAAATTGAGGGTATGTCTTACATTAAAGATGACCGATCAGGTGAAAGGCATCTATATACAACGTGAGTAGATTATGCTATTTATTTATATTATTTAAAACATCTGTAAATTGTGGAGCATCAGAAGTCAGGCGTCCAACCCCGCTATACTGGTCATCTTAAAAGTGGCTGCTTCACACTACACGGGACTTGTTCAGCTGATCAGGTGTTTTCGTCTTCAGTTTGATGTCAAGTTTCTTGAGCCATAACAAACAGCTGCAATGATACACATGCCAGCATTCATGTGTCACTTATTTACCGAGATGATGTCTCTGGAATATGTGTTCAGTCAGCCATGATAATACACCCGTATGTGAGTATACTATATACTGTATACTCGTAGATACACCCTACTTATGACTAAGCACTTTACCTTACCTTTGGGAAAGAAGTGAAATATGAATTTCTTTTGCTTCCGCTTATATTGTCCACAAACAACACAGCTATTACCGTGTTGTTTTGGTGCCATGTTTGTATCTGCCGCCATGCCATCTGGCAGCTCCCAGTGACATTTGTAAGTGCGCAGACGATGCACCACCGATGACAGAGCCATCTTCAGGGGTGCTTGGTCAAGACTAGGGATCAATTGGGAGCTCGTTTAACCCCTAAGTGTCGGCGCACAACATAAGTCGAGTATAATAAATCTGGACTATCTGGCGGCGCTCGACATAGGTCGTGTGGCAATTTCAGCACGTAATGTTGCTGAGAGAGAGAGACAAGTGGTGGCAGGAGAGTAGCGAGCGTATGACTGCTCCAGACCACCGCGGCGAACCTACTGACACGAATCCCACCTCCTCCCTCCCTCTCTCACTCGCTATATACGGAATTGTATGGAGAAAGTGCCGAATTACATGCTTTTTGCACTCGCGTTGCGCGGTTGTTGCAAGAAAACTAGCCATCATAAAAGGATCGTTATGGTGTCATTGGAAAGCTCTGTTTATGCCCTTTCAGGGATAGATACTTGTTTTACGCTCTGGGTCTTATTTAGGCACGAAAATGATCACGTAAACAGCCCTATTTTGGCTAAAAACACCCCGCTGGGCGGTACATAATTATAAATAAACCGCTAGCCCGCTAATCTAGTGTTTAGAGCTCTCTCCTTATTAGACTCTTCTTGCTACGTAGGGTCTGGTCAGTAGATGGATGGGTGACCGCCTGGTACTGTACCAGCACAGCAGTAGCTGAATGGGAGTGAGCCCGGTACCAGCACAGCAGTAGCTGGATGGGTCAACGCCAGGTATCAGCACAGATCAGATGTTGCCACACATACATGGGGTGGGTGAAATTTCCTTGGCTTGCCACCAGGGTCCAAGTAGCCCAGGAGTGTTGAACACACTCCAATCCCTGTGTAGTTCCATCTCACTCAGACGAAAATGAGTACCTGGCTTCGTTGTGGCTCAAATTAATCCAGGGACCTGGTTGGTATGGCTTCCTGTTACCACCAAACACACGAGAATGAGAACTTAGCTAGCCACCCCCGGATTGCTCATAAGTCAATGGGCTGGCTTACTCTTGTGTTAGCCTTGTCCCACCCAGACATAAAAGTGGGTACCTGGAATGTAAAATCGGCTTTGGCATGGTCGTATCCTGGGGTAAATTTGATTACTTGTCTCACCTTGACTATATTCCCTGTCTATCTATGTTTGTCCGTCCTGTCTGTCCTTCCCTCCTCGTACAGATCACAACTCGAGCATGTTGGGTCAAGCCCCGACGCCTTCATCTCCTACTACAACTCATTTCCTCACCCCCTACTACTTCCTCTGTCCCAGCTCTAGTAATGGAGGCATTAGGGTGATCAACATGATATTACTTGTCTCACCTTTACTATAATTCCCTGTCTGTCTGCCAAAGCACACACGGCTATCAGGTTCGAACATGAGGAAGACGGGGGACCAGAAAAACGACCCATCTCCTCTTAACCCCTTCATCACTATGACGCCCTTTTCACCTTTGATTCTGGCTAACATTAGACGATTTTATGCAGCTTAAGAAGGACCTGCCTTACTAAGAAAGTTTATTGAGATCGTAATTATCCCGCTCAGTCACAGAGGTATATTGTGTGCTAAAGAAAATCATCTAGTGATAACAGGAAGGACCTGTGGTATTGAGAGGATTTATTGAGATCATATTAACCCCTTTGAGTCCTAGCCCCCTGGAGGTAAGGGAGTTGAATATGCCCCAAGTGCCTCCTGCATGTCGTAAAAGGCGACTAAAGAGGTTGGGTCAGTGGGCTTGCGACCCTCCATCTGTGATTTTTTTTTACAGAAACGAATAACGAACAAATGGCCTCGGAACTGGACGGACCTAATGTTGACTAACATCGACCGACCATGGACAGTCTAAGGATTACGATTTGGAATGTAAGAGGCATGAATGATACACAAGAGAGAGAGGTCCTGTAAGTGTTAGTGAATGCCAGGCTGGATGTATACAGATTGACTGAGACCAAATGGAGGGGTACAGATGTGAGAGAGTGGGAGTGTGGAATGGGTATGTGTGGGTGAGATTGAGGTAGGGAAATAAGGTGCATGTTTGTTTGTAAGTAACAAATGGAAGGAGCGTGTAAGAGACTATGGTTCTGTAGGTGCAAGGATTGTGTGGGTGAGAATGAAAGTAGGAATACAAACGTGGGTGGGTGTGCGTGTGTATGCTCCGACAGATGATAAAACTGTAAGAGAGAAAGAGGAGTTCTGGGTGAATGTGGAGGCGTGCCTGAATATGTTTGGCAAGAGCGAAAGAATATTTCTGCTTGGGGATATGAATGAGAAGGTGGGTGATAGGAAAGTTGATAGAGTGGTGAGAGGGTGGGGTATACCATCAGAAGTGAATAGGAATGGTAGTGCACTTGTGGAAGTATGTGTGGGGAGGAGGCTGTGGATAGCCAACACCTACTTCCGACACAGATTGATACACAGGAACACATGGAAAGTGGTGTGGAGGAGGAAGGATGATACAGTGGTGGAACGAAAGTTACTGATTGATTATATATGTGTGGATGAACGAATGAAGAATGCTGTGCTGGATGCTAGGGTGTATAGGGGTATTAGGGGGGTAGTAGTAGCTAAACTTAGGATACAAAAGAAGTGGGTGAGGAGAGCTGGAGGGAGGCGAGAGGAAGGTGGAATGGCGAGGAGGGTGGAGAGGCTACAGGAGGAGGAGATCAGGGAAGAGTTCACGAGTTTTCTCTCTCTCTGTACCGGTAGTAATAATAAACAAACACATACATAATATAACGTCCCATTATTGTTTGCCGACTCTATTACTATCTCTCTAGCTATCTCTACTACTATCTCTCTGTCTATCTCTATTACAAAATCTGTCTATCTATATTACTATATAGCTCTGTATATCTCTATTATGTTATCTCTGTCTATCTATTACTGTCTCTGTCTATCTCTATTACTATCTCTCTGTCTATTCTATCTCTCTGTCTATCTCTATTACTATCTCTCTAGCTATCTCTACTACTATCTCTCTGTGTATCTCTATTACAATATATCTGTCTATCTCTATTACTATATATCTGTATATCTCTATTACGTTATCTCTGTCTATCTATTACTGTTTGTCTATCTCTATTACTATCTCTCTTTCTATCTCTATTACAATTTCTCTGTCTATCTCTATTACTATCTCTCTAGCTATTTCTACTACTATCTCTCTGTCTATCTCTATTACAATATCTCTGTCTATCTCTATTACTATATATCTGTATATCTCTATTACGTTATCTCTGTCTATCTATTACTAGTAGGATAAGTAAATTCGCAGACGATACTAAAATGGGGAGATCAATTGATTCAGATAGCGATATAGAGTGCCTCCAAAGGGATCTAGATACCTTACATGAATGGTCAGTAAATTGGCAGATGAAGTTTAACATTGACAAATGCAAGGTATTAAAGATAGGGAAGATGCAAACAAATGTTAAATATAAACTAGCTAATTTAGAATTAGAAAATTCAGACTGCGAGAAAGATCTAGGTGTGTTTGTTAGCAATGATTTGAAGCCTAGAAAACAGTGTATAGGCGTTCGTAATAAGGCAAACAGGATTCTCGGGTTCATCTCTAGGAGTGTGAGTAACAGAACTGCTGATGTTATCTTAAAACTTTACTTGTCATTAGTGAGACCCCATATGGATTATGCTGTCCAATTTTGGTGTCCTTATTACAGAATGGACATAGATTCATTGGAGAGAGTACAGCGTAGAATGACAAAAATGATCCATAATATTAGAAATCTTCCGTATGAAGAAAGGTTGAAGAAATTAGGTTTACATTCGTTAGAGAGACGCAGAGTTAGAGGGGATATGATAGAGGTGTTCAAGTGGGTTAGTGGGATTAACAAAGGGGACATGACAAATGTACTAAAGCTCAGTGATAGCGAAAGAACTCGTACCAATGGTTTCAAATTAGATAAATTTCGTTTCAGAAAAGATATAGGCAAATATTGGTTTGGTAACAGAGTTGTAGATGGGTGGAATGGACTACCAAGTGCTATAGTGGGATCTAAAACTGTAGGGAGCTTTAAGATAAAATTGGATAAGCATATGGACGAAAAGGGTTGGGTGTGAAGGGGGATCAGCCGGGTTGGGCCAATCAGCGCTCTGCAGACCCCCATAATCCTGCGTTAATCTCTAACCGTTTTGGTAAGATGATCCTCAGGGTATTAGAGTGTTGAACCTATAATTGGGCTTTGTAATTGATTTGGGGTTGTGTGGGACAGGGATCTGCCTTGCTTAGGCCAATCGGCTTTCTGCAGACTCCCATTTTCTTATGTTCTTATGTTTCTGTCTATCTCTATTACTATCTCTGTCTATCTCTATTACTGTCTCTCTGTCTATCTATATTACTATCTCTGTCTATCTCTATTACTATATTTCTGTCTATCTTTAGTACTGTACCTCTGTCTATCTCTATTACTATCTCTCTGTCTATCTCTATTACTATATCTATGTCTACCTCTATTACTATATATCTGTCTATCTCTATAACTGTCTCTCTGTCTATCTCTATTACTGTCTGTCTATCTCTATTACTATATCTCTGTCTATCTCTATTACTGTCTCTCTGTCTATCTATTACTATATCTCTGTCTATCTCTATTATTATCTCTGTCTATCTCTATTACTATATATCTCTCTATCTCTATTATTATCTCTGTATATCTCTATTACTATATATCTGCCTATCTCTATTACTATCTCTCCGTCTATCTCTATTACTGTATCTCTGTCTATCTCTATTACTATCTCTCTGTCTATTTATATTATTATCTGTGTCTATCTCTATTACTATCTCTGTCTATCTCTATTACTATCTCTCTGTCTATCTCTATTATTATATGTCTGTCTATCTCTATTACTATCTCTGTCTGTCTCTATTACTATCTCTCTGTCTATCTCTATTACTATTTCTATCTCTATTACTATCTCTCTGTCTATATCTATTACTATAACTCTGTCTATCTCTATAAACAGCCGTCAGGCTGGCTCAGTTGATAGCGTGTCTGGATTCCCATCTTGCAGGTCTCGTTCAATCCCCGCTCAGATTGAAAAGTTTTTCTGGGATATAGCTGGCGGTTACCATCTCCCCATGAGCAAGGAGGATGGGTAATGGTCTCTGGTAGACTAAAGAAAGCCAAGCGCTTGTGAATCCTCGAAGGAGGAGATACGGGCGCTATATAAGTAACCAGACAATTATTATTATTATTATTAACTCTCTCTGTCTATCTCTATTACTATCTCTCTGTTTATATTTATTACTATCTCTGTCTATCTCTATAACTCTCTCTGTCTACCTCTATTACTATCTCTGTCTATATCTATTACTATCTCTCTGTCTATATCTATTACTATCTCTCTGTCTATCTCTATAACTCTCTCTGTCTATCTCTATTACTATATCTCTGTCTATATCTATTACTATCTCTCTGTCTATATCTACTACTATCTCTCTGTCTATCTCTATAACTCTCTCTGTCTATCTCTATTACTATATCTCTGTCTATATCTATTACTATCTCTCTGTCTATCTCTATAACTCTCTCTGTCTATCTCTATTACTATCTCTATAACTCTCTCTGTCTATCTCTCTTACTATCTCTCTGTCTATCTCTATTACTGTTTCTCTGTCTATCTGGCAATAATGGTGAATCACTGTCCTACATATTCTAGGTCTCTTGGTAAACACTGATTGCATAAGTGGCTTCCATTTGTGCTATCACTATAATGATGATAATAATAATTAAAGTTGCAAGCAA
Organism: Paralithodes platypus; assembly: GCA_032716605.1. Lineage (NCBI taxonomy): Eukaryota > Metazoa > Arthropoda > Malacostraca > Decapoda > Lithodidae > Paralithodes > Paralithodes platypus. The sequence goes on from CM064535.1 coordinate 1,280,942, forward strand.
CGTTGTGCGGGGTTCGACGGTTTTGCAAAGCAGGGTATTGTGTGGGATACAAATGCTGTGTCACAGATATCAAAATATCATTTAACTTATCGGGCATGGAGAAACTACAGAAGGAGCAGATTGTGCAAACAAACAAGAGCGAGAGAGGGAGAGATTGGCTGTAAAAGGGATCTGCCTCTATCCATTTAGTAACAGAGTTGTAGATATGTGGAATAGGCTACCGAGTGCTATAATGGGATCAAGAACAATAGAGCTTCAACTTGAAATTAGATAGAACGAGATGGGTTGGGTGTGAAAGGGATCTGCCATGTGTAGGTCAATCGGCTCTGGAGACTCCCGTTTTCTTATTTTCTCATTTGTGAAGGAGAAAGGGAGTATGGCGAGAGAATAGGATGTCGTAAACGTAAGGAAGATAGCGATAAATATGAGAGAGAGAGAGAGAGCGTGGGATGGATTGGGTGTGAAAGGGATCTGACATGTGTGGAACAATCGGCTCTCTGCAGACTCCGGTTTTCTTATGTTCTCATTTGTGAGAGAGAGAGAGAGAGAGACTAGGTCACTAGGATGTCATAAATGTAAGGAAGACAGAGATAAATGAGAGAGTTTTTATGAGATGGGTTGGGTGTGAAAAGGATCTGTCTTGTGTGGGCCAATTGGCTCTCTACAGACTCCCATTTTCTTATGTTCCTATTTCTTACAATTGTGTTTTGGTTGCAGGTATATGATAACATGGGTATATAGTAAGTAGTGTAAATAACAGGTAGCGTTTATGAGATGGGTTGAGTGTGAAAGGGACCTGCCTCATGTGGGCCACTTGGCTCTCTGCAGACTCCCATTTTCATCTTGGTTGCATGTGTAAGGGATCTGCCTCATTTGTACCGGTGTGTAAACAAACAAGAGCGAGAGAGAAAGAGATTGGCTGTGTAAGGGATCTGCCTCTATTCGCTTGGTAAAAGAGTTGTAGATATGTGGAATAGGCTACCAAGTGCTATAGTGGGATCAATGACAATAGAGCTTCAACATAAAATTTGATAAGACGAGATGGATTGGGAGTGAAAGGGATCTGCCGTGTGTGGGCCAATCGGCTCTCTGCAGACTCCCATTTTCATCTTGGTAGCATGTGTAAGGATCTGCCGCCTTTGTACCAGTGTGCAAATAAGAGAGAGATTGGCTGTGTAAGGGATCTGCCTCTCGTAACAGAGTCGTAGATATGTGAAATAGGCTACCTACTGCTATAGTGGGATTAAGAACAATAGAGAATTTCAAGTTAAAATCAGAGTCATATGGACGAAATTGGTTAGATGTGAAAGGGATCTGTCTTTTGTGGGCCACTTGTGTCTCTGCAGATTCCCATGTTCATCATATGTAAGGAATCTGCCTCATTTGTACCGGTGTGCAAACAAACGAGCTACAGAGAGAGACGGGTGTGTAAGGGATCTGCCTCTATTCGTTTAGTAACAGATTTGTAAATATGTGGAATAGGCTACCGAGTCCTATAGCCAATCGCCTCTCTGCAGACTCCTGTTTACTTATGTTCTCATTTGTGTGAGAGAGAGAGAGGCTCCCTATTTCCTGTTCTCATGCACTAGTACAGTATGTCGTAATCGTATGGAAGACAGCGATAAATAAGAGAGAGAGAGAGAGAGAGAGATAACTAATGCGTAGCCTATAGCAACACTCAAACATCACACACATAGCTACACAAGACCATCACACAAGCACGCCTATCTAGCAACGAACTGTCCTGTTTACATATCATACACACTCATCGCCAATGATTATGCTCTGAGGTTTGTATTTGCTTATCTTATCCTGTGTTAAATGTAACCCTTACACATGTTTTTATTAAATAATGACATTAAACAGGATTCATGATTTAAATACAAGGCTAGATATTTATCGAAAGTACGTATTTACCTTCGGAAAGCTAAAATATAATGTTTACACATATGGGATAGGGAGGAGGGAGGGAGGTATAAGGGGTGGACCGATGGAAGGGAAGAGAACCCCGATATACGAGATACATAGCTTCATATGCGCGTATTGATCACTTTCATGCTATTATGTATGCATACAGAAGTAGCAGGGCACATTATGTCAAGAGTGAACACCAATAACTTAATCTATACACAGTAAAACAGACAGAAATAATATCGTACATACAAATTGATGGAATGGGGATGGGGGGAGGGAGAGACGTACTGTAGGTGAGGAGTCTCTGGGGAGGGTGTGAGAAGGTGGTGGTTGTAGGCAGTGTTGCCAGTTGTACTGCTACATATTACCGCTAGATGTAGAGCTATATTTACTTCAGTTTAGCAGCCATTTTTTCATATCTAGAGACATTTATTTGGGATAATTTTAAAATTTCAGACATTCTAGTTATATTACATTGTAAAATTTGCAAAACAAACAAACCAAAACTCTTTAGGAATTGCAGCATTATTCTACCATTGTTTGACTATGTAGCAACATGCTAGCGACTTTTGAGAAAGGATCTAGCGGTATTTTGGGGTAACACTTAGGCAGTGTTGCCAGTTGTATCGCTACATATTACCGCTAGATGTAGAGCTATTTACTTCAATTTAGAAACCATGTTTTCATATCTAGAGAGATTTACTAGGGATAATTTAAAAATTTCAGACATTCTAGTCATATTACATTGTAAAATTTGCAAAACAAACAAACCTAAACTCTTTAGAAATTGCAGCATTATTCTAACATTGTTTGACTATGTAGCAACCTGCTAGCGACTTTTGAGAAAGGATCTAGCGGTATTTTGTGGAGACATACTGGGAGGGTGGGAGGAAGGTGGTGGTTGCAGTGTTGCCAGTTGTAAAGCTACATATTACTGCTAAATGTAGAGCTATTTACTTCAATCTAGCAGCCATTTCTTTTATATCTAGAGACATTTACTAGGGATAATTTGAAAATTTCAGACATTCTATTCATACTACATTGTAAAATTTGCAAAAACAAACAAACCAAAACTCTTTAGAAATTGCAGCATTATCCTAACATTGTTTGGCTATGTAGCAATGTGCTAGCGACTTTTGAGAAATGATCTAGCGGTATTTCGTGGTAACACTTTAGGAGGGTTAAAATACGAGTCACACGGGCAATTGCCAAAACTATAAAGGTCCATATCATTGTTATTAAACTAAGCATTTGGCAAAGGGAGGAATTGTTAAAAACCTTAGCCAATACTCTGTCATTCACCAAAAATAAATTTGAATTTATCATTATTATTTGGTAGGGTAGGTATGTATAGGTAGATTGGCTAAATAATTGCTGGAATTCGTAGGGACTCGAACTGTTTTGAGAGAGTTAAATAAAACAAAAATTATAGATCTGAATAATAAAGAGATTGTGTTATTAAGCAAAACTGGGGGATGCGTGGAAGCCTATAGACTGTAGACGGTAAACTTTGTGTGGGTAGCGAATGCAGTTTTAAAGTAATTTAAGAATAGACAGTTTTCAAAGCTGCGGCCAAACTATTCCACCCATTTATATTTTTTTGGTATCAAAACGTTCAGAATCGCGAGCCTCACCCAATTACGCAAACATGGCTTTGATCATCGGGGTAGTTTTCAAGATGTGGAATTTTAAGTGAAATTAGAGGTTTTTTCAAGATTGCCGGAAAAAAACCCACGTGCAAAAGCAAAACCTTCTCTATAAAATTTGCGGAGCATTAGTAGGGGAGTGCGTATGCCAAAGCCCAGTCGTTTCCTGTGAGTGGGAGAGACGGTATTTAGGCGTCAAGTTTTTCGGGAAATCGGCTGCCACGGACCTGTTTGGCCGCCATGCCCGATGTTTAGCATATCAAAAGTTGCCCAATACAAAACCGCACCTCTTGTGAAAGTTTGATCCCGATCCAAAAAGCGGTTCTGGAGTTATTGCGTCGAAACCGGCGCGTAAGAAGAATTTGGATGAAAACCCAGGTTTAATGATTACAATAGGGGTTCCCCGTAGGGGACGAACCCCTAATAATAATAATAATAACATTATAATAATAATAATAATAAATAATAATACTAACATTAATAATAATAATAATAATAATATTAATAATAATATTAAATATTAATTTTAATTATTTTAATAATAATCGGGTTATTTTATATATACCGGCATGTGTGTGTGTGTTTTGTGTGTGTTGTGTGTGTGTGTGTGTGTGTTTGTGTAAGTATATGTGTGTGCATGTGTGTAGCCCATCCCCGCAATCATGCAACCCAATGGAATGTACCTTCTTCCTCTAGCCTCCAGGGATTGATTGGTGTCCTCCCCCTCTCTCCAATGTATTACAAACCTTGCTGTACAGGCGACTATGTTGTATAGCGAGGCCGGTCCTGTGAGATCTGTGCACCATAATATGTTCTTTCCTTTCACTTAACCCCTTCTGTACCGGAGATGTCTTTTAACTTTATTCTGGCTATTATTAGACGATTTTATTCAGTTGCTAAAGGGCCTCCAGCAATTAATAGGCTTCGAACTATCTCAATTAACCCTTTTTACTACCACAGATCCTTCTTCAGCTGCACACAATCGTCTAAATATAGCTAGAATAAAAGGAAAAAGATATCACCGGTATGGAGGGGGTTAAACATTAGGCTATTCAGTGTGCAGTTGGGTTTGTTTACATGATTAGATTGATATCCAGTATTCGATATATGGATATAAAATCGTAGTCATGTATTTAACTTATAACTATCATGATGGTGTAATGGTTTGAGTGTTTAAGATCTGCATGAGGTAACTCAGGTTTGAATCCCGGGTGGATCATATGCGTTAATGAATGTTATTGGGAGGTGTTTGGTGTTGGGAGTGAAATAAATACATTAGACTATATTTGATTCCAGTTATATTTAGACTATTTTATTCAGCTGAGGAAGGCCATCTACCAATTAAAAGGCTACAGACTATTTCAATCCATCCTTTCAGCTACCACAGATCCTTCCTAAGCTTCATAAAATCATCTACATGCAGCATAAATCAAATACAGTATAAGTTACCGGTACCTTTGGGTAATTATAAGGGAAAGTATTTGTTGTATTTCTTCTGAACCCCCCTTTCATTCATGTTTAGCCCCATTAGCTTTCACATTTTAAGACTTTCACTCATATATACTGTATATATACAGTATATATATATATATATATATATATATATATATATATATATATATATATATACCGTATATATACAGTATATATATATATATATATCTATACCGTATATATATATATATATATATATATATATATATCTATATATATCTATATATATCTATATATATATATAATATATACGGTATATATAATATTTAAATATCATATTTTTAGAGAACTATCACACTCAATATATTTATCCTATTTATATTCATTATTCGTAATTTATTTTATTGTAATTCATTCATTCCGTGTTATTTCTGTTAAAGGTTTTCGGTAGGTTAACCCCTTCTATACCGTCGACGTATTGTTAATGTTATTCTAGTTATGTTTAGATCTCAAAACTAATGGGGCTAAGCATGAGGGAGATGAGGCTCTAGAAAAAAACTAAACTGAAGTGAAAATTTCCCCTGAACGGACAAATATACAGTATATGCCTATTTATTTATATATGTGTTATTTGATCTAGGCATTGGTTTGTCAGTAAGTTCTGTCTATCCTACTTGTCAGAATAATATATCACCTTTTTTTTTATGCTTCCACTTTCATCTCTCTCTCTCTCTCTCTCTCTCTCTCTCTCTCTCTCTCTCTCTCTCTCTCTCTCTCTCTATTCTGATGGAAATTGGATTACTATGAATTAATCAATAGGTAAGTGTAAATTCCCTTTCAAACTAACTTACTCTATAAACACTTTCCTTGTGGGCATTTCCTGACCCATAAGGTTACACTTCATCCGATTATCCGGTACAGCGGAGGGTGGAGAGAGAGCCTTCTACTTTGCTTTCCTATTCATCTACTATAAATTGTCCTTGTCTAGTAGCATTACGGCCGGACCACCTAGAAAGAACCGCATGGCCTGTGTGGTCTGAGTATCTGTGTAACTCTGTGTAACTCTGTGTAACTTTCTCTCAAACTATCTTCGAACTATCTCACTTAACCATTCATACTGCCACAGATGCTTCTAAAACGGCACAATATATATATATATATATATATATATATATATATATATATAGATATATATATAGTTAGAATAAAGTGAATAAGCTTTCGCCGGTACATGAGGGGTAAAGGTGAAGGTGGGATAGGCCCTTAAACACCTGGGTAAGCATTATGGGGAAATCCTTGGGAACATACTATTTGTTAACATCCTCTATCTCTGTAAAGGTTGAGATGTGGATGTTTTCTTATAGATGATGTCATGCTTGTATATAACCTAACCCAGACGTTTATGGGACACCCAGTATACGTAAATACAAAAAATACAATATATACCTATCTATCTATCTATCTATCCATCTATCTATCTATTTGCTCAGGTCCCTTCCCCATTTTGTTTTCTTTTTTACTGGGGGTGGCTGACTCGAGGTAGAGCCCGAATTGGGACGACACAAGCAACAAAATAATTAATAAAATAAAATAAACAAACGGGGAAGGGGCCTGAGCAAATAGATAGATAGACAGATATATATTGTATTGATTATAATAATATACAATACATTACGGATTTGAAATAAAAGGAAGGATTGACATTACTTTTGAAAAAAAAAAAAAAAAAAAAAGTAGGACTTTATTTTCTATGCGTATGAAGGAGACATAAGGCAGGTTGCCTGTAACGAGTGTCTTCCCCAAAGCCGAAAGAGTGACAGGGCCGAATTCAAGGCACGATGGTATCAAATTGCCTGGACACACGAAGTTTAAAGCAGTTTAAGTCATAGGATGAAAGAAAAATTGATTGAGTGAGAGAGTTCCAGATTTCACTTGCTAAGTAGAAGAAAGACTGAGAAAATATAAATAGTACTGTAGTAAATGGTAGAAACTGACAGCGAAGGGAATTTCAAGAAATGGTAAAACAAATATTATTAAAAGAAGTCTTTGCAAATCAAACTTGACACAATTGCTTAAGAGGAGATTTCGACTTGTGGTTTTTTTCTCGGGCCCCCTTTCTCGCTCATGCTTAGCCTCATTCCTTGTTTATATTTTAAGATGTTCGCCTCATTAGTTTGGCGATTTAAAGAACTGTCGCCCCATTTCTGTCAATGTTAATACCTTGTATGCCATTTATGTGTCGATTTTTTTCCTGGCGAGCGATAGCGACCCTGTAATTTAAGAGAAACTGGCCTTCAGCTGGTACATTTGTCTACCAAAAAATGTACACATTTACCTTGATAGGGTGTCTAGCGGATTTAATTTTAAGCTTGCTGGATGGAGGTCTAGGGAATAAACTAAAAACCAACCCTTAAACATCCACAATATTAAGACAATTGATACCGGACTGGGAAAATATTTGAGAAAATGGCAAGGGTATGAATATATTATATTCTAGCTATGTTAAGAACATTTTTGCAGGTTAGGAAAGATCTGTGGTAGTTAAAAGGGTTGATTGCTTGAGATAGTTTGAAGCCTTATAATTGCTAGAGAGCCTTCCTAAACTGAATTTAATCGTCGAATAGTAGCCAGAATAAAGTACAAAAAATATCACCTGTACAGAAACGGCTAAAGGATTGATTGAGATAGTTCGAAGCATTATAATGGCTAGAGATCCTTCCTAAACTGAATATAATCAATTACTAGTAACCAAAAACAAAAAATAACAAAGTATTTCGACGGTACCTATCAACTTTGGTAGGCTGATATAGGCCATCCCCGTGGACAAATTATAAGGTACGATAATTGAGGACTGCTACTAATCGATTTTATTCAGTTCAGGAAGGCTCTCTAGCAATAATAAGGCTTCGAACTATCTCAATTAACCCTTTTACCTGCCACAGATGCTCCCTTAGCTGCATAAAATCGTCTAAATATAGCTAGAATAGAATAAAACAGACATCGCCGGTACATGAAGGGTTACGGGGACCCCTTTCTCCCTCATGTTTAGCACCATTGCTTTTGTATAGGGTCTAAACTGAATAGAATCAATTAGTAGTAGCCAGAACAAACAAACAACAATATTTCTCCGATACAGTAGGGGATAATCCAACCTATCAACTTGTTTAAGCTGATATAGGCAATTACAGTGGGCAAATTATAGTTCTGCTACTAATCAATTGTATTCAGTTTAGGAAGGCTCTCTAGCAATGATATGGCTTCGAAATATCTCCATCAACCCTTTTAGCTACCACAGATCCACCCTAAGCTGCATAACATCGTCCAATAATAATAATCGATTAGTAATGGCCAGAAAAAAAGAAAAACCAAATCGACGATACAGCAAGGGAGAGTTGAACGTATCAACTTGTGCAATCTGTTATAAGCCATCCCAGTGGACAAATTATAAGTTACGACAATTGAGGACGACAGTTCTTAAGGGGAGATTTTCACTTAAATTATTTTTGTTCTGGACCCCTTCCTCCCTCAGGTTTAGCCGCATTATTTTGATATTTTAATACGTTTGCTCTATTAGTTTGACAATTTTAAGACCTTTCGCTCCATGTCTGTCCATTTTAAGACCTTCCTTGCCATTTAGCTATCGTTTTTTTTTCCTGGCGAGCGATAGCGGGCTTGTCATTTAAGAGGAATCGGCCTTCGGCCAGAAAATGTTTCTACCGAAAAAGGTACAAATTTATCTTGAAGGGGGATCTTGGAGGTGTTTTTAAAGGTTTGATGGAGGTCTAGGGAACAAACTAAATATCTCCCCTTAACGTAGCCGCCAAACCCACTAGATAATGTTCCCAGTGTTGTCATAACGACCGGCCTTAAACCTTTCTGGGCTAAGCATGAGAGAGAAAGGATTCCAGAGAAGCAAAATACCTCCCCTTAAGCCGGTATCACACGAGAGCTTTTATAGTCAACATTCTATAATCAAAATTTTGATGGCAACATTTCTGGAATATTTTGCACTGGTATCGGAAAATAGACTGATGATAGACGAATTTAGGCAAAAGAAATAAGTTAAATGTTGGCCTCATAAGCTGCCAGACCAGTGTTGAGCATAAATATTGAGGGAAAAATCGGTCGTGTGATACCGGCTTAACTCTTCTGTACCGGCGACGTCTTTTTAACTTGATCCTGGTTACTATTAGACGATTATATTCAGTTTAAAAAGGGCCTCTAACAAGTAACAGGCTTCGAACTATCTCATTCAACCTTTTTAACTTGATCCTGGCTACTATTAGACGATTATATTCAGATTAAAAAGGGCCTCTAACAAGTAACAGGCTTCGATCTATCTCATTCAACCTTTTTAACTTGATCCTGGTTACTATTAGACGATTATATTCAGTTTAAAAAGGGCCTCTAACAAGTAACAGGCTTCGAACTATCTCATTCAACTTTTTAACTTGATCCTGGTTACTATTAGACGATTATATTCAGTTTAAAAAGGGCCTCTAACAAGTAACAGGCTTCGAACTATCTCATTCAACCTTTTTAACTTGATCCTGGTTACTATTAGACGATTATATTCAGTTTAAAAAGGGCCTCTAACAGTAACAGGCTTCGAACTATCTCATTCAACAACCTTTTTAACTTGATCCTGGTTACTATTAGACGATTATATTCAGTTTAAAAAGGGCCTCTAACAAGTAACAGGCTTCGAACTATCTCATTCAACCTTTTTAACTTGATCCTGGTTACTATTAGACGATTATATTCAGTTTAAAAAGGGCCTCTAACAAGTAACAGGCTTCGAACTATCTCATTCAACCTTTTTAACTTGATCCTGGTTACTATTAGACGATTATATTCAGTTTAAAAGGGACTCTAACAAGTAACAGGCTTCGAACTATCTCATTCAACCTTTTTTAACTTGATCCTGGTTACTATTAGACGATTATATTCAGTTTAAAAAGGGCCTCTAACAAGTAACAGGCTTCGAACTATCTCATTCAACCTTTTTAACTTGATCCTGGTTACTATTAGACGATTATATTCAGTTTAAAAAGGGCCTCTAACAAGTAACAGGCTTCGAACTATCTCATTCAACCTTTTTAACTTGATCCTGGTTACTATTAGACGATTATATTCAGTTTAAAAAGGGCCTCTAACAAGTAACAGGCTTCGAACTATCTCATTCAACCTTTTTAACTTGATCCTGGTTACTATTAGACGATTATATTCAGTTTAAAAAGGGACTCTAACAAGTAACAGGCTTCGAACTATCTCATTCAACCTTTTTAACTTGATCCTGGTTACTATTAGACGATTATATTCAGTTTAAAAAGGGCCTCTAACAAGTAACAGGCTTCGAACTATCTCATTCAACCTTTTTAACTTGATCCTGGTTACTATTAGACGATTATATTCAGTTTAAAAAGGGCCTCTAACAAGTAACAGGCTTCGAACTATCTCATTCAACCTTTTTAACTTGATCCTGGTTACTATTAGACGATTATATTCAGTTTAAAAAGGGCCTCTAACAAGTAACAGGCTTCGAACTATCTCATTCAAACCTTTTTAACTTGATCCTGGTTACTATTAGACGATTATATTCAGTTTAAAAAGGGACTCTAACAAGTAACAGGCTTCGAACTATCTCATTCAACCTTTTTAACTTGATCCTGGTTACTATTAGACGATTATATTCAGTTTAAAAAGGGCCTCTAACAAGTAACAGGCTTCGAACTATCTCATTCAACCTTTTTAACTCCCACAGATCCTTCGTAAGCTGCAACAAATCGTCTAAATATAGCTAACATATTGTATAACAGACGTCCCTGGTACAGAAAGGGTTAAGGGGAGATTTTCACTAAAGAGGGTTTTTGTCTGGACCCCCTTCTCCCTCGTGTTTAACCCCATTAGTTTGATAATATAAGACGTTTGCCGCATTTAACACCTTACGCTCTATTTCTGTCAATTGTAAATCTTTCGCGCCATTTAGGTGTTGATTTTGTCCTGGCGACCGGCAGCGAGCCTGTAATTTACAGGGAGCTGGCCTTCAGCCGGTATATTTTTCTTCCGAAAAATGTACAAATTTATCTTGAAAGGAGGTCTTGAGGGTATCTTTGTAAACTTGATGGAGGTTTATGACTAAAATCCTCCCCTACATTCAATCGCTTACCGACTATTGATAATTAGGAAATAGTCCTCACTTTTTACAACACTCTCATAAGGCCTCTCCTGTAGTATGCTTTTTAATTCTGGTCTCCAGCACTCAGGAAATATATAGAGCGACTAGAAAGAGTACAAGCTAAAGCTACAAAGCTTATTCCATTGATTAGAAGACTGAGCTATGAGGACCGGTTGAGAGCTCTTGATCTCTTTCCGTAGGAGACACGCAGACCACGAGGTCAGCTCAATGGAGTATTTAAAATACTTAATGGGTTTGAGAATGTGGATTATAGCAAAATGTTTAGCCTCAATATTAATACAACACACAACCATGGTTGGATATTAGAATTGAAAAGGTTCAGCACTAGTTTTTGTGGAAACTTTTTCACATAATTAAGATCTGTTCTAACTGGAACAAACTTCTCTCCGAAGTTGTAAATTGTTCTTCAGTAGAGCAGTTAAAGAGAGTATATAGTATTTTGCACACTCTGTAAAGAGTGTAGTGCACTAAACAGTCTCTCTCCTTCCAATTCGAGTATCTCCTCGGATTGGACCGCAAGGTCTCTGAGATACTAACCCCCCCATCCTCTCTCTCTCTCTCTCTTTCCCAATCTATATGACTGCGGGTCGTGCAACGAACGATTCGGTACGACAATCTTCGAGAACAAGAGCACGGTGAACTGCAGGTTCTGTGTCCAGCGGGCAGAACAAGAGGAGAAGGTAGGAAAAGCTCTCCAATTAATTGATGTGTTAACTCGCAGAGTAAATACCCTCGAAGAGCTCCTGAGCGCAAACGTCCGAAATGAAGCCTCCCTGCCAGCAACAAGACACAGGGATTCAGAATCGCCAAGGTTGTATGTAGCGCCACCTCAGACCTCAACAACACCCAGACCTCTGACAATACCCTAACCCTCGTTCCTGATGAAGATAATTTTCAGCTCGCAAGAAATAGTGTACGCCCAGGTATTTCTACCAAGAAGGTCAAACATATTACAATGTGTCTAAACCGCTTCCAAATTCTCGCTACCGATGAAGAAGAAGAATCGGAGGAAATACGGCTTGTGAGGGACTAAATGGTACGCGGCGAGCTCAAGGAGTTCTGCGCCTGGTCACCCAGGACCAGAGAGCGATTCTGTATTCCGGGTGGCGGCGTGGACGATGTCGCTGCTGTTGTGGACGAGGTGACCAGGCTGGCATGCACAAACAAAACCTATGTCATACATGTCAGATCATATGACGTCCAGCGCACACGATCAGTGGAATTATTAAACAAATACAAGCAGCTTATCAAGACGTATGTATGTATGTATATACTCAGGCACATATCCCATTGCTGCGGGTGGCCAAAACGAGACAGAGCCCGAACAGAAACAACATATACAATTCCTATTATCGGGGTCCGGGACCACTTTCGCGTTCCCTTGCCTCTTTCTCTATCTCGTCTAGTAGGAGAATTATACAAGGGGAGGAGGTTTCCTAGCCCCCTGTCTCAAGACGTATCAGGAATAATATAGCAGGATCGTTATCTAAGGTATCATTCCCCGGATTAACGCAAAGAATCTCTTCTGGTCCACAGCCACGAATATAAATCGTCAACTGGCCAACATCTGCAGGGAAGAGAACATCGGCTTCATCAACACTTGGGATGATTTCTACCACGACCAACATTTGTTCTCAAGAGACGGTGTCCACCTAAACCCAGTAGGAGCTGCCCGGTTTGGTCGTCTGCTGAATGAGGCCGTAAATAACCTTCATTAAAAAAACGGGGCCAACATTCATCAGAATGGGAGGACAGCTTAAATCTCAGAAGAAATACAAACCCAAGACAAGCAAAATCATCAAATACATGTGGCGAGCATCAAATGATATCAAGAACCACATCTCTAAAATGTCTTCTATGTGAACGCTCAAAGTATACGCAATCAATTTTCAGAACTAGAGGAACTAGTATTTACAGAAAATGTTGATGTATTCGGCATAACAGAATCTTGGCTAAATACGGAAGACAGAGACTTTTTAGCAGAGTTTTCACTTCCCAGCTATGTAAAGTTTGAGAAAAGCAGAGTTAACAAAAATGGAGGCGGTGTTATATTTTTCATCAAAGAAAGTCTTAGCCCAATTCTCTTGTCAAAACTTCAAATAGTAAATATTGATTCATCTTATGTAGTAATACAAAACAATAAAGGACCAAAAATAATCCTAGCATTAATATACAGGCCCCCAGCCCAATCAGTGCAAACTGGCCAAGGAATTTACGAGCAAATTGCAGAAATAAGTAACATACACGATATTATAATTTTTGACGACTTTAACTTACCAGTGACCAAGTGGGGTGACACTCTTACTTCACACGCCGGACATGATCTGTATGCCAACCTACAAGAAAGCTCCCTTCATCAATTTGTTCAATCTCCAACCCACGGTAATAATGTTCTTGACCTTGTACTTGCAACATAAGAAAACTTGATCGATAATGTGACTGTTGGTGAAAAATTCTGCAATAGTGACCACCGTACGATCACTTTCAGTATAAAATTTAATAGCAATAAACTCAATACCAGCAATGAGAAAGTTCCAAATTTCAAGCGAGCAAATTTCCCATAAACTCAGAAAAAAATTTAAAGAAGCCAATTGGAGTTTTCTAAACAATAATGAGATAAACCAATCATGGAAAATGTTCACAGAAATTTACACAAACGCAGTACGCGAGTGCATACCATAAAAAAACAGAATATCTGCACATAATAACAAACCTAAATGGTGGAATAGAGAAATAACTGAATGTCTACTCGCTAAAAAGAATGCTCATGAGAGATTACAAACCTCCGATAACAATGAAAATAGACAGGCCTTCAGAGATCTACAACGTAAATCTAAAGAGGTTAATTAAATAAAGTAAAAACACTTTGGAGTTACATGTTGCGATTCAAAGCAAGACTAACCCAAAATAATTCTACAGTTACATCAGGAAGAAGAAAGTGGTGACTTCAACGATTGGACCCTTGGTAGATTTACCAATGATGATGCCACAATGAGTAATACTCTCAACAACTTCCTTGTATCAGTCTTTACATCAGAAGACCTAAGTAACATCACTACAATACCGCCAGTATAGACAAACAATTTGGAAATTCTTAGAAATATCAGCATTACTGAGGCAGAGGTACTGAGATGTTTAGATAACCTCAATGAAAGCAAATCACCTGGACCCGATACGATTTTTCCTAGAGTTCTTAAAGAAGCTAATTGCGAGCTCTCCAAACCCCTGATGCTGATCTTCAACAAATCGTTGGAAACCGGCGAAATACCAGATGAGTGGAGCTTGCGAACGAAACACCAATTTTTAAAACAGGTAGCAAATCCTTGCCTAGCAATTATCGTCCAATCAGCTTGACCTTAGTAGTATGTAAAATACTAGAAACATTAATAAGAAACAGACTTGTTAATCACTCGGAGGAAAATATTATACTAAAAGACACACAACATGGTTTTCGCAAAAAACGTTCCTGCTTAACAAACCTTTTAGACTTCTTCCATGACATCCTAAATCTATATGACAAAAGTAAAGCTGTAGATATTATATACTTAGATTTCCAGAAAGCCTTTGATACAGCTTCACACAGACGGTTAGTGATAAAATTAAAAGCACATGGAATACAAGGCGGCGTTCTACAGTGGATAGAAAATTGGCTTAGTGAAAGGAAACAAAGAGTAGTTATTAATGGGGAAGCATCAACATGGACCAATGTAACTAGTAGTGTACTTCAAGGATCAGTGCTGGGGGCCAGTCCTTTTCCTAATTTACATTAATGACATAGATGAGGGTCTCACCTGTACAATCTCAAAGTTTGCAGATGACACAAAAATCGCAAATACCGTACTGACAAATGAACATGTTGAAGATATGCAAAATAATCTAAACAAGCTTTCACAATGGGCTAAAATCTGGCAAATGTGCTTCAATGAAGATAAGTGTATAGTACTTCATATCGGATACCGCAATGAAAAAGTAGACTACTCGATGAATGGCACTCAGCTAAAGAGTGTAGACAGAGAAACCGATTTAGGAGTAAGAATACCCAGTAAATTAAAACCAAGTCAACATTGTGCTGAAGTTGTTAAGAAGGCAAACAAAATTATAGGTTTCATAGGTAGATCAATTGAACATAAATCAAAAGACATTATCCTCACCATTTACAATTCATTAGTCCGCCCACTTTTGGAATACTGCGTTCAGTTCTGATAAAGAAGATATACACAAATTGGAACGAGTTCAATGTAGAGGTGCCAAGATGGTACCCTATCTTCTGAAAAAAACATACGAGGAATGTCTTAAAGAACTAAATTTATATCCATTAACCAAGCGCAGATTGAGAGGTGACCTTATTCAAGTTTTCAAGATAATTAAAGGCATCAACAACATAAACTGTAATAAATATTTTACGATTGACCGATTAAACTACACACGGAGAAATGGCTACAAAATCATTGGTAAATCATTCAACTGTAACGAATCCAAGAATTTCTTCTTCAATCGAGTCGTCAACTTGTGGAATGGGCTTCCCTGAGTTGTCATAGACTGCAACACTGTTGATTCCTTCAAATTTTGCCTAGACAAGCACCTTGCCCTGAACCCAAGGTTGACTGCTTTTGTAATTGAATAAATATTTTCTTTAGTAGTGTTTGTTCAATAACCTAATAGATCTTGATACAAATTCCCCTGCCATGGACAAAGCCATAGGGCAGCACTTCCTTCTCACATCTTTCCCACATTCTCTCCGAAATACTATTGCAACACTTGGAACATCAGTGTTTTGGAGGGCAAGTAACCTCGAGGGGTCGCATGATCTGTTGTTGCTTGTTTTCCTTTGTACTCCTTTGTAATCTCTCTTCTCTCTCGTCTGCCCTTCTCCTGACATCTGCTCTCTTTTATCACTCACTTTCTCTTTCATCCTTTTCCTATCCCTCTGTCTGTCTGTCTCTCTCTCTCTCTCTCTCTCTCGTCTGCCCTTCTGACCTCTGCTCTCTTTTATCACTCACTTTCTCTTTCATCCTTTTCCTATCCCTCTGTCTGTCTCTCTCTCTCTCTCTCTCTCTCGTCTGCCCTTCTGACCTCTGCTCTCTTTTATCACTCACTTTCTCTTTCATACTTTTCCTATCCCTCTGTCTGTCTGTCTCTCTCTCTCTCTTTCTCTCGTCTGCCCTTCTCCTGACCTCTGCTCTATTTTATCACTCACTTTTCCTTTCATCCTTTCCCTATCCCTCTGTCTCTCTCTCTCTCTCTCTCGTCTGCCCTTCTCCTGACCTCTGCTCTCATTTACCACTCACTTTTCCTTTCATCCTTTCCCTATCCCTCTGTCTGTCTCTCTCTCTCTCGCTCTCTCTCTCTCTTTCCCTCTCTCTCTCTCTCTCTCTTTCTCTCTCTAGTACCATTATTTAAAAGCATAGTGAGTTCCCATCTTGAATATGGCGTGCAATTTTCGTCTTCTTATCTGAACAAGGACATTGAGAAACTCGAGTCGGTGCAGCGTAGAGCGACAAAGTTGATACCGTCACTAAGAAATATATTATATCATGAAAGATTAAACAAACTAAATTTGTTTTCACCTAAGAAGAGTGCGAGGTCAATTAACCCTCTCACGACCATATGACGCAGAGGTTGCCAGATTAGCCATAATAAATAGAGTTCTCTCACTCTTATAATTACCTCTCCAAAATTAGTTTTCTGCCCACAGCTAACTCAAAGACAACTGCAGAGGTTAAAGTAACTAAACTAAAGGTTTCTAAATACCCCTGATGGTAACAAAGGCTTTAAAGTATCCCTAATAGGCTCAAATTGCGTCAAGAACGTGAGAGGGTTAATCGAGTGATTCAAGATATTAAAGGGTTTTGACAAAATGTATGTAGATTCACTTTTCAAAATCGATAATAGTTAACTTAGAGACATGGAATGAAATTTAACCCAGGACGGCGCATCTCGATGTCACAAAGAACTTCTTCACCTACAGTGTGGTCAACGAGTGGAACAAATTGCCAGAGAAGTGGTACAATGTAAGAAAATTGACACATTAAAATGGAGTTTAGACATCCATTTTGAAGAGGTTGAAATAATATAGGTAAAAAAAAATAAAA
>CM064535.1:1303226-1343171 GCA_032716605.1 Paralithodes platypus
GTGCTGGCTTAATAATCCAGAATGATTGATAGCCTCTGAAGTCCTATTTTAACCTACTATTCTTGACTTACAGTGTGCTGGCTTAATAATCCAGAATGATTGATAGCCTCTGAAGTCCTATATTAACTAACTATTCTTGACTTACAGTGTGCTGGCTTAATAATACAGAATTATTGATAGCCTCTGAAGTCCTATTTGAACTAACTATTCTTGACTTACAGTGTGCTGGCTTAATAATACAGAATTATTGATAGCCTCTGAAGTCCTATTTTAACTAACTATTCTTGACTTACAGTGTGCTGGCTTAATAATACAGAATTATTGATAGCCTCTGAAGTCCTATTTGAACTAACTATTCTTGACTTACAGTGTGCTGGCTTTATAATCCTGAAGGGTTGATAGCCTCTGAAGTCCTATTTTAACTAAGTATTCTTGAATTACAGTGTGCTGGCTTTATAATCCTGAAGGGTTGATAGCCTCTGAAGTCCTATTTTAACTAACTATTCTTGACTTACAGTGTGCTGGCTTAATAATACAGAATGATTGATAGCCTCTGAAGTCCTATTTTAACTAACTATTCTTGACTTACAGTGTGCTGGCTTAATAATACAGAATTATTGATAGCCTCTGAAGTCCTATTTGAACTAACTATTCTTGACTTACAGTGTGCTGGCTTTATAATCCTGAAGGGTTGATAGCCTCTGAAGTCCTATTTTAACTAAGTATTCTTGAATTACAGTGTGCTGGCTTTATAATCCTGAAGGGTTGATAGCCTCTGAAGTCCTATTTTAACTAACTATTCTTGACTTACAGTGTGCTGGCTTAATAATACAGAATGATTGATAGCCTCTGAAGTCCTATTTTAACTAACTATTCTTGACTTACAGTGTGCTGCCTTAATAATCCAGAATGATTGATAGCCTCTGAATTCCTATGTGACCTAACTGTGTGTGTATATGTATGTACTTGTATGTTTATATGAATATCCTCAGGCCTAATTGTTGGCCATAAAGTCACTGAGAAGAATTGTATCGAGTTACAAGCCAGGTGGTCCGTTTAGGCTATATATATATTTTGTTTTGTTTGTTTTTTTGTTTTTTCTGTTGTTTCATCGCTAGACCTCCATCAAGCTTTAAAAAAACACCTCCTGGATCACCCTTCGATATATAACCACCTCCTGGATCACCCTTCGATATATATTTGGACATATTTCGGTAGAAACATGTCTCGGCCTAAGGCCGGTTTCTCCTATAATTACAAGTTTGCTATCGCTCGTCAGGAAAAAATCGCCACCTAAGTGGCCTGAAAGATCCTAATATTGACAACAAATGGGACCAAAGGTCTTAAAACCGGTAATTAATGGAGCAATAATCTTAAAATCTGAAAACTATTGAAGCTAAACATGAGGGAAAAAAGTATCTAGAAAAACAACCCATCTCCCCCTAACAATTTATCTCAAAAGCCTTAGCCATTTTATCAATGCATAAAATAACTAATAATGTATGGTATTCCAATGGCTAAATAAAATAGTTACATCAATCAATCAATATTAAGTTTGTCATGAAGTTTGTAGTGTTTATATATTTTGTAAGCATTTTATGGAATTGTAAATGTTTCATGTCAATATGTGTTTGAATTGAATTGAATTGAATATTTCAATCAATCAATCAACTAAATCTCCTTCCTCTTCTGGTTTTCCTTTCTCTTTCCATCCTCCCTCTTTTCCCTTACCCCTTGAACCATTCCAGATCCCCCACTCCCCCCCCCCCCTCCCAGCGTGAGTACGTATATAAACCGGCCGAACCTCTCACCAAAGCACCATTCTCTTCCCAACACTCCTCCGAACAACAACATGAAGCTCGTAAGTGGATAGACATAATAGGAAACGTTTTGTTCAAACGTTCTTCTATTCAACAGCTGAGCACTGGAACTCTCTCCCAGAATCAGTCTCTCCCTCATCCTATGACTTATATTGTTTCAAACTCGGTGTGGCCAGGCATTTTGGCTCGAACGTCCCTTGATTTTGGCACTGTCACTCTTTCACCTATAGGGGAGGCACTCGTCACAGGCAGCTCTGTCTTTTGTCTCCCTCACTCACATAGAAAAACAAATATATATATAGTATACATAGAAGGGGAGGTGTGGCAGAGTGGTATTGCCACTGGACTGGTAATCTAATGGACCCGGTTTCGAATCCCAATATGTCAATGGGAAGATATTATTGGGATGGATTTTGTGCTGTACCTAGTATCAGTGCATTACCACAGCACACCGAAATGCCAAAAAACTACCCTCATTGTTCCCTAATTAAAAAGCATTGTATGAATATTCCCATATTCAAAAATATGCTATAGGGGGGCAATGCCTAGTGAGTTAATTGCTCAATAGGTTGCGTTCTGAGAGTGAGGGTCCGAGTGTGGGGAGTGAGACTGTGAAGCGCAGAGGCGAGGCGGCTTCAGAGATGGAATTGCTTCGAGCCGTGAAGCTTCGCATGTCTCACTCCCTAGACTGGAGCAAGACCTCACGGGCCTCACCGTGTTCAGCGGTAGAGTGTAAAGGCTATCAGCCTATGCCCGAGAGGGAGTAGTAGGAATATATAGAAAAAAAAAAAAAAAAAAAAAAAAAAATATATATATATATATATAATATATATATATATATATATATATATATATATATATATATATATATATATATATATTTATACATACAGTATATATAAACAGTATATATATATATATATATATATATATATATATATATATATATATATCTATATATATATATATATATATATATATACATATATAATATGATATATACTGTATATTAATCTCCCCTTAATCACTCTCCCCAGGTGATCTTCTCCTTCTTGGTGGCGGCGTCTCTTGCGGCACCCCAAAATCTGGAGCGTGATGCCGTGACGCTACTGGACGAGCGGGAGGACCAAGGGAACGGGAACTTCAACTACGTGTACGAGACCAGTAACGGCATCTATGAACAGAGGCAGGGTCAGCCGGGTGTTAAGGGACAGAGTAACATGCAGGGATCATACAGGTTTGTTTACATATCTTTGAACAGTTGACAGAATGAATATAAACACCACTCCTCACCTCACTCCCATGACACATAATAATAATAATAATAATAATAATAATGTTCAGGTTACTTATATAGCCCATTTCTCTCTAGCCCTCGCTCCGAGATTCAATAATAACTAGCTTTGTTGCCCGTCTGGTTACAGGCACTGCAACAAAGGAGTTAAGGAATTCACAGAATCATAAAATATTCTTGACTTTGAAAATATATTTTTCCCCAAAAATAATAATGACACATATACAGTTTGTGATCTCTAAATGTTAATGTAAAACTTGCAAAATAAACAAACCAAAACAGGGACAACACAATATACTGTATAGGCAAAAGAAGTAATCAATATGTTCAATTATTTTCATATATACTTCAATTTCATATATCGCGAGCTGTGGCATAGTCAGTAAAGCAATGGGCTGGTGATCAAAGGGTCGGCGGATTAAGCCTGCACTGTCAAAATATTATTGGTAGATGTCAAGCCCAGGCAAGTTACAGTGACAAACGCCTAATGTTCATGACCACCCCTTCTCTTCAGGAATTACGGCGTCTGGCAAAAAAAAAAAAAAAAAAAAAAAAAAAAACACACATTAAGCATAGCAGTTATATTTTGTAATTTTTCCTGCAATTATGCTCCATTTTTTATTTACAATTTAATAATGTAGAATAATAACTTTACGTGAATTTTGTTCCTTAATTAATGAACAGTGTAATAGTGAAGCAACTTAAAATGAAGCCAATTTAATCCCTTCACAACCATGACGTAATGTTCATCCTATTTTGGTTACCATTGGACGATTTTTTTTAGTTTATAATCTACCTATTTGACTAAAATGGGTAAATACGATCACAATAAACCCTCCCAGTAATATAGGTCATCTTAAACTGCATAAAATCAGCTCATTTTAGCCAGAATAAAAAGTAAAAAGCTGTCATGGTGCTGAAGGGGTTAAATGAGGAGTTCCTGTATATATGTATGTTGCATGATGTGCACAATATTTAATGACGATTACTATCTATCTATCTATCTATATACTCAGGTACATACCCCATAGCTGGGGGTGGCCGACTCGAGACATAGCCCGAACAGGGAATAAAAACCTTTACACTTCCCATTAGTTTGGCGATTTTAAGACCTTTCGTCCCATTTCTTAGTCAATATTAAGAATGTTCGTGTCATTTAGGTATTGATTTTTTCCTGGCGAGCCTGTAATTTATGAGAAACCGGCCTTCGGCCGGGAAATTTTTCTATCGAAAAATGCACAAATTTATCTTGAAGGATGGTCTTGGGCGGATTTTGTTTTAAGCTTGATGGAGGTCGAGGGAGGAAACTAAACAAATAATATAAAGATAAATAAACGAGCAAATAAATACGCCCATCCCCCCTTAATTGTTCAACTCCTTTATACCTCCATGTGTAGGTTGATATCCAGTATTCGATAAATGGATATAAAATCGTAATCATGTACTTAGTTTCGGTTGTGTAATGGTTAGAGAGTTTAAGATGTGTATGTGGTAACCCAAGGTTCGAATCCTGGGAGGATCCCATGCTTTCATTAATTTAATTGGGATGTGTTTGGTGTTGGGAGTGAAATATATATATTAGAATATTCCCTATATTTCAGATTCACCTTCCCCGACGGTACTCAAGCAGAGGTAACGTTCGTAGCTGACGAGAACGGGTTCGTCGCCCAGTCTCCGCTGATCCCCACCTCCCCACCTCTGCCTGCACACGTCTTTGAACTCCTCCGTATCGCCGAGGAACAGAGAGCAGCGGGTATCACTTTTGATTAACTCCTACAAGCTGTCATCAACCATTTAGACCTGTTAAACACCTGTTATACTATGGACCCGGCACCAGGATACTTCAACCAACACGACGCAAATGTATTAGTTATGCCTTAAGTATTTAATAAATGTTCTCGTTACAAACCTCCTTCATTGCATATATAAAATTGCATTCACCTACCTACATTATTTTGATCTGTGTGTATGAAGGAAACAAAAGGCTGGCTGCCTGTCACGAGTGTCTCCCCCAAGCCATAAGAGTGATAGAAAGCGAAATTCAAATGACGTTGGGGTAAAAATACCTCGACTCACGAAGTTTAATGTACTGTAAGTCATAGGATGAGGGAAATATGTGATTAAGGGGGAGAGTTCCGGAGTTCACTTGTCGAGTAGAAGAAAGACTGATAAAATAGGCCAATTCTTAGTGTTGGAGAGCTTGACAGAATAAGAGTGGGACGGTGTTGAAAGGCGGGTGCCTCGCACTCATCGCAAGGGAGGGGGTATGCACTGAGAGAGCTCTGAAGAACATTGATTGCTCTACTTGCTTGTTCTACTGCTGTCCGCAACAAGGAGGAAGCATTCAAACGGAACCAACGCCCTAAAACTCAAGAATTTCATTCTTCCTATGTTTCTGCCCGGAATCAAGCCAAATCTGTTCTTCGACTTGCCAAGCACTCTTTCATCAATAATAAATGCACAGAAGTATACAACTCTAGCTCTTCCTAAGCTTTCTGGCATCTAGCCAAAAACTTCTCCAACAATTTTTCTTCCTCCTCTTTCCCTCTCCTTTTCCACTCTGATGGCAAAACCATAACTTTTTCCTCTGACAAAGCTAAACTCTTCGATCAAACTTTTGCTACAAACTCCACCTTGGTTGATTCTGGTGCCATTGCTCTCTCTCCACCCCCCACTCCCCTACTTATGCCTAATATCCTAATCTCTTTTAAAGATGTACTTGATACCCTCTCTTGGCTTAATACTAAGAAATCATACAGTCCGAACGGTGTTCCTCCTGTTGTACTCAAAAATTGTGCTTCCGTGCTGACTCCCTGCCTATGCAAACTTTTTCGTGCTGTCTCTCCTCTAACGTCTTCCCTTCATGCTGGAAGTCTGTCCCAAAGAAGGGTGACCGCTCTCAACCCTCCAACTATCGTCCAAATGCTCTCATCTCTTGTGTCTCTAAAGTTTTTGAAACTATTCTTGCTTCCAAATTTCTTAAGCATTATTCTTCCCATAATCTACTCTCAGATCGCCAGTATGGTTTCCTCAAGGGTTGCTCTACTGGTGATCTTCTTTCATATCTTACTGACTCTTGGTCATCCTCCTTTCGGGACTTCGGTGAGACCTTTTCTATTGCACTAGACATATCGAAGGCCTTCGATAGAATCTGGCACAAATCTTTAATTTCTAAACTACCCTCCTTTGGTTTCTATTCCTCCATCTGTGCCTTTGTCTCTAATTTCCTTTCCGGCCGTTCCATAGCTGCGGTTGTGGACGGTCATCGCTCACTTTCTCATCCTATCAACTCCAGTGTTCCTCAGGGCTCTGTCCTATATCCTATTCTCTTCTAATTTTCACAAATGATCTTTTCAACTGTACCTCCAGTCCCATCCATTTATACGCATACGACTCTACCTTGTACTACTCAATTAGTTTTTCAGAACGCCCCAGCCAGCAATCCCTCAAAGACAAACGTAATGAAGCCATAGAACACTTACCTTCTGATCTAACTACTATTTCCAATTGGGGCAGAGAAAACCTTGCTGCCTTTTATGCTTCCAAAACCCAATTTCTCCATCTATCTACCCGTCCGAAACTCCCAGCGGACTATCCCTTATTCTTCAATAATACAAAAAAACAACAAAAAATCCTTCATCTTCTCTCAATATTCTTGGTGTACCTTTTTCTTCTGCTATCACTTGGAGGGACCATATTACCAGTCTTGCTAAGGCATCCCCCCAGACACTGGGTGTGCTCAACTGCCTCAAGGGGTTCTTTACCACTGCACAGCTTCTTGCTCTGTACAGGGGCACGGTGCGTCCTTGTATTGAGTATTGTTCACATGTGTGGGGAGGATCCTCTCACACCGCACTCTTAGACAAAGTAGAAAAGAAGGCCTTTCGTATCATTAACTCCCGTAAACTCACCAACTATCTGCAATCTCTCTCTCTCTGCCGCAATGTTGCATCTCTCTCCCTATTCAATTGCTACTATAATAATAATTGTTCCTCAGAGCTCTCCCAGTGTATACCACCTCCTCTACGTAGGGCACGTGGTACCCGTCTTGCAACACAATCCCACCCCTACTCTGTGAAACTCTCTAACCCAAGAGTGAAACGTTACTTTCAGTCTTTCTTCTATTCAACAGGTGAGCTTTGGAACTCTCTCCCAGAATCAGTATTTCCCTCTTCCTATAACTTAAATACTTCAAACTCCTTGTGTCCAGGCATTTTGGCTCGAACATCCCTTGATTTTGGCCCTGTCACTCTTTCAACTCTGGGGAGGCACTCGCTACAGGCAGTTCTACCTTTTGTCTCCCTCACTCACATAGAAAAAAAAGAGTAGAGTGCGAGAAATACAACATTGCGGCGAATAGAAAGAGATTGTAGGGAGCTAGTAGGAGGAAATAGTTGATGAGGCGAAATGCTTTTGACTTTACTCTGTCGAGAAGTGCGGTATGGGCGAAAACTCCGCACACATGCAAACAATACTCATTCCATGAGCGTACTGTGCCCCTATACAGAGCAAGAAGCTGTGCGCGGGTGAAGAACCCATGGAGATGTCTGAGCACACCTAATCTCTGGGAAGCTGTCTTAGCAAGAGTGGTAATATAATCTTTCCTAGAAAGGTTGGACGGAAAAAGTAACACCAAAAATATTGAGATATGATAACGGTTTGATTTGTGTATCATTGAAGAGTAATTGATAGACTTGTGGAAGATTGCGATGGATAGATAGAAGGAGAAATTTGGTCTTGGAAGCATTGAAATTAACAAGATTTTTTCTGCTCAAATCAGAAATAATCGATAGGTCAGAAGATAGGCATGCTATGGCCTTGTCACGTGACTTTTTTAGTGATTGCATGCCGGGTTGTTGTGAAAAGCTAGTTGAATAGTGTAAGGTAGAGTCATTAGCATATGAGTGAGTAGGACTAGAGGTACAGTTGAGGAGATCATTGATGAATATTAGAAAGACAACTGGAGACAGGACAGAACCATGAGGAACACCCAAGTTGATAGGTTGAGGAAGTGAGCGATGGCCGTCCACAACTGCAGCTATGGAACGGTCAGAAAGGAAACTCGA
Organism: Paralithodes platypus; assembly: GCA_032716605.1. Taxonomy (NCBI): domain Eukaryota; kingdom Metazoa; phylum Arthropoda; class Malacostraca; order Decapoda; family Lithodidae; genus Paralithodes; species Paralithodes platypus. The sequence continues at coordinate 1,311,407 of CM064535.1, forward strand.
AACAAAGGCACAGATAAAGGGATAAAACCAGAAGGAAGGTAGTTTGGAGATTAGAGGTTAGTACCAGATTCTATCGAAGGATTTTGATATGTCTAGCACAATAGAAAAAGGGAGGATGACTAGGAGTTAGTAGGATAAGCAAGAAGATCACCAGTAGAGAGGCTCTTAACCCGGCAAGCGCGATAGGCCTCACGGAAGGCTTCATATAGGGAACGCGATAGGCCTCACGGAAGCAGGACCATAAAAAAAGCCTTCCATAAAAAAAAAAGGGCCTATCAAAACAAAGGAATTTGTCTCTAGGTGAGATAATTCCCCTCCAGTACTCATCCATGTAAATCTCACCCACCCCCCTCCCCTCCTTCCCCACCTTATTCCCCCCTCACTCCCCTCCTCAATTATCACCTATTTTTCCTCTTATTATCATCATTTATCGGTTATTTTTCTCTCCCGCGATAATGTAGCACAAGTGGGTTGCATAAAAGATCGTTATGCAACACCCAGACACCGGCACACACCGCCCCGCTCGTCTCAGTTGACTCCCAGACAGCGAGAGGGGAGGGCTGCCTGTCTCTCTCTCTCGCCTGAGATTATGACCGGGTGGCCAATATCTTCGTTTTTCACCACCCAAATGCTTTTCCCACTTATTTTAGCACTCTTGAAGGTTCATATATACATCATATATTTAAAATAAAAGCATACCGAAAACAAATAATGGTTTATATTGTAAATATAACGAATTCTGTCAGAATCCAGGGCTAGAAATGCACAAATAACTACCCTAGCACCTAGGTCTATATCGCGCTTGTCAGGTTAAGGAAACCATACTGGCAATCTAAAAGTAGATTATGGGAAGGTAATTGCTTAAGACATTTTGAATTAGGAATAGTTTAAAACACTTCAGAGATTCAAAAAATGAGAGCAATTGGACAATAGTTGGAGGGTTGGGAGCGGTCACCCTTCTTTGGGACAGGTTGAATGAGAGTCAACTTCCAACAAGAAGGGAAGACATTAGAGGAAAGACAGAGACAAAAGAGTTTGCCTAGGCACAGAAGAACAGTTATTGAGTGCAACAGGAGGAACACCATCAAGTCCAAATACCTTCTTAGTATTAAGCCCAGAGAGGATAGAAAGTACATCCTTAGAAGAGATTAAAGTAAGTGAGAGGGGGGTAAAGAAGGAGGAGAAAAGAGCCGGAATCATCCAAGACGAGTTTTTAGCGAAAATTTGAGAGAAGAATTCAGCTTTGCCAGAGGAAGAAGTGGGGGAAAAGAAGAGGGAAAGATGTGGTAAATAAATTGTTGGAGATGTTTTTGGCTATATGCCAGAAAGCTTGGGAAGAACTAGAGTTGGAAAGTTTGGAGCAGTTGTTATTGATGAACTAGTTTTTAGCTAGTCGAAGAACAGAATGTTTGGCTTGATAGCGGGCAGAAACAAAGAAAGTACGAGATTCTTGAGTTTGAAGGCGACGTTACAGTTTGAATGCTTTCTCCTTATTGTGGACAGCAGTAGAACAAGTATGAGTAAACCAAGATTTGTTTATATTAGACTGGGAGAAAGAAAATGGAATGTATGCCTCCATGACCGAAATTATTACCTCAAGTCCGGCAGCTAAGGTAAATTTAGCATAACAATTGTGCATTTTGTGAGGAAAGCTCCAAATTTGGCACACTAGTAGACTATCATATTATGAACAGATTTGGATATTGGGCCACCTCAAATTCAACTCTTGATGGCTGTGGCAGCCATTTTTTAAAATGGCCACCAGTGGTTACTGTTATGATACATATCTGCTTTACTGGAGAGAAATGCAGGTTAACAGTGAAAGTATATTTACTAATCAAGGTCCAATAATGGTCAAAGAAAGTGACAATTTGATTTGGTTGATAAAAAAGTTAAAGGGGACTAATTAGTCTTATTAAGACACAGATTCTGAATGAAAACCAATGATGAACATATATAGCACTATTGGTTTGGCACCTGGTAGTAGAAGTGGCAATGGTATTTATGACTATGGGCTAGGAGAAAACCGGTTTAATTCATAACTAATTTATCCTACTCTCTACATTTCCAGATCCTGATGGTGGTGGTTGCTGGTGAACAGAAGATATAGCCTAGTGTAACATTGAACAACTTGACCATGTCCAAGAGCTTCCAATTGGTTGGCCTTGAGCGTCCTGTCCCATCAACATCATCATCAATGCACCCAACTCAAACTAACTGGAAGCTGTGTATCATTTGCCAAGAGGACAAACCAGAGTCTCTGACATGTTCTCCACAGTCCAAGCGAAAAGTCCCTAGGAGTGGGTACAGATCACTCGCAGCCAATTTGATCAGATTCAGGGAGCTTGGGCAACTTCCAGGAACACTTCATTTGGAAAGACTCAATGAAGGGTATGGCATTGAAGCGGCCATGGTTGCAGACAATGCTTTGTACCATCAAACATGCAAGCTCAACTATAACAATACAAAATTGCAAAGAGCAGAAAAGCGAACACTCATGACAGAAGGAGAGATCCATGACGTACCAGATGCGTGCAAACGCACCAGATTTCATTCAAGATCATCCAGTACAGAGAAGGCCCAAGAAGCCCAGTGTTTCTTCTGCAGACAACCTGCAGGAACCGATGGTCTTCACGAAGTTGCAACATTTCAAATGGACAGTAAAGTTCGAGACTGGGCAGCAATTCTTGAAGACTCAGAACTGCTCGGCCGACTCAGTGCCGGGGACATGAGCGCCCAGGACGCCAAGTACCATAAGAAGTGCTTATCAGTGCTGCACAACCGTGTTAGAAAGGCCCAGTCTGAGGGACCCAAGTACAAAGACAAGGAGCGAGAAGTATCAGGTATTGTCTTCGCCGAACTGGTCCTCTACATAGAAGAAACTAGGCTAGATGAGGAGACAGCACCGGTGTTTAAGTTAGGTAATCTCGTAGAGCTCTATCAGTCCAGAATGGAACAGCTAGGGGTTAAGCTCGATACAAGGGTCCATTCCACATGACTGAAGCGGAGACTCCTTACCCAGTTCCCTGACATGCGCGCACACACAAAGGGGAGAGACGTCCTGCTGGTATTTGAAGAAGACGTTGGGGCTGCTCTCATCAATGCCTGTGAGCTGGACAGTGATAATGATGTGGTCCATCTTGCACGTGCTCCACAAACCTTGCGCCGCCACATGTTTGAAGAAGCTAAGCCCTTCAACGGATTCCCTGAAGGATGCCAAGAAGAATCTGTGCCATCACTGCTGCTTGCCCTGGTAAGCATGGTCCTAGAGGGTCCCAGCATTAAGGATCAGATGGCAGACACAACCCCTGCAGCACTTGCCATTGCCCAGTTGCTGAAGTTTAACTGCGTCAAGCACAAGCGGGCACATTGCACCACAGGACCCGTAACTGCCATAACTGACCCGTAACCCGTGCTGCACAAGAGACCCCAGTTCCCTCATACGTAGGGATGATGTTGCACGCTCACACACGAAAGAGGGAGTTAGTAGACAGGTTGTCACACCGGGGCATGAGCATCTCCTATGCCCGCGTTCTCCAGCTCTCAGCTCAGATGGGAAACAGTGCCTGCCAACAGTTTCACAGAGCACAAGTGATCTGCCCCTCAAAGATGCGCAGCAATGTCTTCACAACGTCAGCCATAGACAATATCGACCACAATCCCAGTTCAACGACAGCGAAAGAGTCCTTACATGGTACAGCCATCTCCCTCATCCAGCACCCCTCTTTCACTGGCAAAGGAGCGGACCGAAATGGTCGGCCACTTGCCGCACACTACGATACTGATGTGCCCCCAGTCACTACCAGCATGAAGAACCTGTCTGTTCCAGCTACTAGAGTGGTGTCCTTGACCAGAGACGACTTCAAGGAGCAGACTGAGGAGGAATACCTGTGGCTAGAGCACACAAAGCGGGTCCTAGAGAGCAACACTGGGACAGACGAGAACATATCGTGGTCAGCGTTTCATGCCAGTCGCCAGCCGCCGTTAGCTCGAACCATCAGCCCCACCGCCCTGCTTTCACTGTTCCTTGAAAGTGCCCACACAGTGGCCATGATCCGGCACTCCATGGATGTGGTGAAGAATGCTGTAGAACATGTGAATCCTGGCCAGACACCTGTCGTCACCTTGGACCAGCCACTGTTTGCCTTGGCAAATCAGATTCAGTGGAAGTGGCCAGAGAAGTATGGTGAAGAAAAGATGGTAGTGATGTTTGGTGGGCTCCACATCGAGATGACCGCCCTGAAGACGTTAGGCGACTGGCTGCGAGGAAGTGGTTGGGTACAAGCCTTGGTGCTAGCTGAGATTGCAACAACAGGGACAGCCAACTCTTTCCTGCGAGCTGCCCATGTCACCCGCACAAGAAGAGCTCATCAAATCACTGCAGCGGCACTGCACATCCTGCAACACCGTGCGTATGAACGCCACTGTATGACATATTTTGATGATGCAGAAGTCCTGCCTGAGTTCGAAGACTGGTATCACCAGAGAGGAGAAGACATTCCCAACTTTCAGTACTGGGCAACTGTGCTGGAACTAGAGATGTTGGTACTGGTCTACGTGCGTTCTCTGCGGCAGGCTTCATTCACGATGTACCTTGATGCCCTGACGGAACTGGTCCCATGGTTCCATGCCTTAGACCACACACACTATGCCAGGTGGGTCCCTGTTCACCTGAGGGAAATGGTTGCACTCCCAATGAAGCACCCAGATGTAGCCAGAGAATTTAGGGCTGGCAACTTCACTGTACGGAAGACGAAGAACGTGTTCTCTTTTATCCCAATCGACCAGGCGCATGAACAGAATAACGCATGCATCAAAGGAGATGGTGGAGCAGTCGGCCTCACTGGCAACCCAAGTGCCCTGCAGCGTTGGATGATTGCCGGGCCAGAAGTTGCCAAGGCCATAGAAGAGTTCCAAGATGGCCATCAACACTGGGGGAGGCGAGAGGACACACATCATCATGACCAGACACCAAGTGTGCAGACCTCTTTTGCCAAGGATGTCCGCGCCCTTGTCAGCGTCATAGAAGAGCTTGGCAACCCCTTTGAAGAAGAGAGCATGGATCTGGTTGTCCTCGACACAAAGAAAATTGCAGGTCCTGCTGCAGTTGAGACTGTCAGGAATGTTCAGCACTTCCTACCCGAGAAGTGTGAGCAAAGGGAAACAGCAGCTGGCCTCTCTCAGGAACGACGTGGCACTTTTCTCACGGCTCTACATTGGTTGCCAGACGAGGGATGGAAACCTTGAAGAGTTCTTTCGTCATGTGAATCAAGCGTGTCCTCCAGCTCTCTCCGATGGAGAAAGTCTCCGTCTAGGTACGAAGAGTGATCTCAAATGCTTTGAAGAGTTCTCCAATGCCTAATCAGAGGCTCCTGATACCACCTGCCTAGTTCTTGATGGGGCAGTCATTGTCCAAATGCTGAAGCCTGCGGTAGCCAAAAACTTTGATGACTATGCCCGGGATGTCTTTATACCGTACCTGTCAACAAAGCTTCAGACTGTGTCACGCCTGGACCTGGTCTGGGACCGCTACGTTGCTGATTCACTGAAAGGCAGTGTAAGATCAAAGCGTGGAAAAGGAGTGTGTAGGCGCGTGGTCGGAGCAGCAGATATACCTGGAAACTGGCAGAACTTCCTCCGAGTGGACACCAACAAGACCGAGCTGTTTGTTCCTATCAGAAGCAATCTTCAAGTGGTTTGACCAGGATGACAAGCAGCTGGTTATCACTGATGGAGAAGCAGTCCTGAGCAAGCCACCGCTGCAAGACCTGGCCTTGCTCGCCCCATGCAGCCACGAAGAAGCTGACAGTCGAATGTTGTTGCATGCATCCCACGCAGCCAACCATGGTCACCACAAGATACTGATCAAGACAGTTGACACCGATGTCGTGGTGTTGGCTGTGTCAGTGGCCCAGGGACTGCAACCAGATGATGAACTGTGGCAGGCATTTGGCACTGGGAAGAGTTTTCGGTACCTGGCAGCCCATGAAATAGCAGCTGGCCTAGGACCAGAGAAGGCACAGGCACTCCCTATGTTTCATGCTCTGACTGGGTGTGACACTGTATCTAGCTTTACTGGACATGGTAAGAAGACTGCCTGGACAATCTGGACCGTTCTGCCATAACTTACAGACGCACTGCTGAAGCTATCCTCTGCACCAAGTGGCATACCAGACGATGTCATGCACACCATCGAGAGGTTCGTCATATTGCTCTATGACAGAACCAGCATGTGTAAGTACATTGACAAGGCCCGAAAGAAACTTTTCGCGAAGAAGAACAATGTGCAGCTGATCCTGCCAACCAAGGCAGCTCTGGAAGAGCATGTGAAGAGGGCGGCCTACCTAGGAGGCCATGTGTGGGGTCAAACACTGCTACCAACGCCAGAGCTGTCTCATCCATCCAGCTGGGGCTGGGTCAAGAATGACGAGGGGGTGTACGAGCCACACTGGACGAAGCTACCCAAAGCAGCCCACACCTGCTATGAGCTAGTATCGTGCAAGTGCAAGAAGAGCTGTCTGAAGCGTTGCAAGTGCAAAAAGGCCGCACTTGAATGCACAGCTTTGTGTGTGTGTGAGGGAGAGTGCTCACAAAATTGAGAGAACATTAACAGAGCAAACTGTGTCACTGAATCAGAACAATTTCGATATCATACCAAACAGTAAATAGATGTTCACTAGTATATGAATAGCTCGATGCCATGAGTGGCGGCCATTTTGAAAAAAGGCACTCTTTAATTTTCTAGTGTCATGCAAGTGTTTAAATATTATGTTTTAGAATAGTCTAACATTGGCAAATTGACACTAAAATCATTTAAATCAGACAACTCGATCAATTTCTATGAGTGAGATAGTCGTCTGGTACAACAAATAATTACCAGTCATCTTGCAAAATGGCGGCTATCTTTAAACTTGTGGTGGCTACAGGTTATGTTTTTCTTAATTCAGCTTTTAATATAATGTTCAGACCAATGTTAGTGTTAGTATAATCCTTTGACTGGTACACATATATAAGGGTTGTGAAATTATAGTAACCGCTATAGCGGCCATTTTGGAAAATTGCTGCCACAGCCATCAGGGACTGAATTTGAGATGGCCCAATATCCAAATCTGTTCATAATAGGATAGTCTACTAGTGTGCCAAATTTGGTGCTTTCCTCACAAAATGCACGATTGTTATGCTAAGTTGCCCCACTGTATATATACACCGGTATACTGCATATATATATATATATATATATATATATATATATATATATATATATATATACAGTATATACACCGGTATACTGCATATATATATATATATATATATATATATATATATATGTATATATACTGTATATATATATATACATGTATATAAATAACTACGGTACTCTCCTACATCTACTTAATGATCAACAACGTAAGATTGCTAGAGATATCGAATCCCTGAATTCAAAATATATAAATGCAAAATATGCTGTATTATTTAATTACATATACACACATATATATATATATATATATATATATATATATATATATATATATATATATATATATATATATATATATATATATGTGTGTTATGGTAATAAATAATATATACCGTATGTTGCGGGTCCCGATGTACCGAGGGGGAGGTGTTGAGAGAGCACAGGAGTACAAAGGAGTACAAAGGAAATCAAGCAACAATAGGTCTGGTGACCCCTCTAGGCTGCTTGTCCTCTAAAACACTGAGGATCAAGTGTCTGAACAGTGGTTTAGAGTGGGTAAGGGGAAATTGGGAAGGAAACTACTGCCCTGGAACTAACTTCCGTGGCAGGAATAGGAAGTTAGTAGGGAACAGGTGGGTTAGTAACATAAGACAGTTAAGTGATCTTTCGTATATCTGGGAAAAAGAGAGTAACGTCTTAGTAATATATACAGTATATACGCAATAATCCTTGATGAATCTGAGGGGGGAATAAAATAAAGTTATTCATTTACAAACGCAGTCAGTTGCGGGTTTGAGGCAAGATATTTGTCTATGCGAAGTTTAAAAGAATTAACGGTGCTGCAGTCTATAACGCCTCGGGGAAGCCCATTCCACAAGTTGACAACTCGATTGAAGAAGAAATTCTTTTCATGCGAGTTAAAAGTTTTACCAATAATTTTGCAACCGTTTCCCCGCGTGTAATTAGATTGGTCGATAGTGAAGTACTTACTACAGTTCATATTGACGATGCCTTTGATGATTTTGAACACTTTAATTAAGTCGCCTCTTAATTTGCGCTGGGTTAAAGGAAATAGATTTAATTTCTTAAGACGCTCCTCGTATGGTTTGTTCTTTAGGCTAGGTATCATTTTGGTAACTCTACGTTGAACTCGTTCTAGCTTGTCTATATCTTTTTGCTAATAAGGGCACCATGATCGAATGCAGTATTCCAGCAGAGGGCGGACTAAGGAATTGTAAAGGGTTAGGATAACTTCTTTGGATTTATGCTCAAATGACCTGCCTATAAAGCCAATTATTTTGTTTGCCTTCTTAACAACTTCTGAACATTGTTGACTCGGTTTTAGGTTACTTGATATTGTTACTCCCAGATCGGTTTCTCTGTCTACACTCTTAAGCTGAGTGCCATTCATCGAATAGTTTGCTTTCTCATTTCGGTATCCGATATGTAGTACTTTACATTTATCCGCATTGAAACTCATTTGCCAAGTTTGTGCCCAACATGACAACTTATCTAGATTGTGTTGCATATTGTCAACTTGTTCTTTTGACAGAATGCTATTTGCATTTTTGTATCGTCAGCAAACTTTGAGATTGTACAGGTGAGGCACTCGTCTATGTTGTTCATGTTAATTAGAAAGAGAATTGGTCCCAGTACCGATCCCTGGAGTACCCGGCTACTTACATTGGTCCATTTAGATGCCTTACCGCTTATGACTACTCTTTGCTTTCTGTTGCTGAGCCAATTTTCTATCCATTTCAACACACCATCTTGTATTCCATGCGCTTTTAGTTTTAGCAGTAAACGCTTGTGGGGAACTTTGTCAAAGGCATTTTGAAAATCAAGGTATATAATATCTACAGCTTTACTCTCATCATAGAGGTTGAGGATATCGTGGAAAAAGTCTATGAGGTTTGTTAAGCAAGAATGTGTGATAAGAGAGTCGTGTTGAGTATCTTTAAGTATGTTATTTTCCTCTCAGTAATTTATGAGTCTGTCTCTTATGAGTGTTTCTAGCATTTTACATACAACTGAGGTCAAGCTAATTAGATGATAGTTACTGGGTAGGGATTTGCTGCCTTTTTTGAATATCGGTGTTACGTTGGCAAGCTTCCACTGATCAGGCATAGTTCCAGACTGCAAGGATTTATTGAATAGCAATGTCAGTGGTTTGGAGAGCTCATCCTTAGCTTCCTTTAGAACTCTAGGTGAGATTGTATCAGATCCGGGCGATTTATTTACCTTGAGTTTATCTAAACATTTCAACACTTCTCTCTCTGTAATGGTGATATAGCTTAGAACATCAGAATTATCAATTTGAATCGGCGATGCTGTAGGGATATCACTGAGGTCTTCTGTTGTAAAAACTGGTGCAAAGAAGGTATTGAGGGCATTACTCATTTGTACTTCGTCTTAGGTGTATTCTCCATTTTCATCGACTAATGGTCCAACAGTTGAAGTAACTACATTTTTCTTTCTGATATAACTATAGAATTCTTTCGGGTTTGTTTTACTATGATTCGCAACATGTAACTCTAGGGTCTTTTTACATTGCTTAATTAACTCTTTGGCTTTGCGTCGTAGTTCTACAAATTTCACCCGTTCTTCGTCATTTTGTGAGGATTTTAATCTATCATTAGAAAACTTTTTAGAAAGCAAACAGTCTGAAATACATTTATTCCACCATTTGGGCTTATCATTATGGCCTGTATGCCATATTTTCTATGGTATGCAGTCTTGCACTACTTTTAGGTAAGTGTTTGCGAATACTTCTCAAGATGTATTTATGTCGTTATTGTTAATTAGAAAGCTCCACTCAGTTTCTTTAAACATAGCTCTAAGTTTTGGAAAGTTTGCCTTATTGAAATTAGGGACTTTCTCGGTGCTGTTATTTGGTCCGTTATTAGTAAAATTTAAACTGAAAGTTATCGTACGATGGTCGCTGTTACTAAATTCATCACTGACATTCAAGTTCTCTATCAATTCTTCTTTCGTTGAAAGTACAAGGTCAAGGACGTTATTTCCACGGGTTGGAGATCTAACAAATTGATATAGCGAACTCTCTTCAAGTTTGCATACAGGTCTTGTCCAGAGTGTGAAGTAATACTATCTCCCCACTTGGTCACAGGTAAATTGAAGTCGCCATAAAATATGGTATCTTGCGAGTTATTTACGTCTGCAATTTGCTCATAGATTTCTCGGTCAGTTTGTACTGATTGAGCTGGAGGTCTGTATATTAATGCAAGTATTATCGTTGTACCTTTATTATTCTATATTAGCAGAAAGGATGTGTCGACGTTCACAATTTGAGGTTTTGATAAGAGGGTCGGGTTAAGACTTTCTTTGATATAAAGTAAAACGCCACCTCCATTATTATTTATTCGGCTTTTCTCAAACATTACATAACCGGGAAGGAATACTCTGCTAAAAAGTCTCTGTCTTCCGTATTGAGCCAAGATTCTGTTATGCCAAAGCATCGTAATTTTCTGTAAACACTAGTTTCTCTAAATCTGAAAATTTATTGCGTTTGCATAGAAAACCTTTAATGTTGTGGATTTAGAATTCAGGTAACGTTCTTTAATAAAATTCTTGGTTCTGGTCGGACCTACATTTATGTGCCTGTCTGTCCTCGGTCCTCGCTGTCCTCGATCCTCATCCCTGGTTGTCCTCGGTCCTCGCTGTCCTCGATCATCGTCCCTGGTGGTCCTCGGTCCTCGCTGTCCTCGCTCATCGTCTCTGGTGGTCCTCGGTCCTCGCTATCCTCGATCATTGTCCCTGGTAGTCCTCGGTCCTCAATCATCGTCGGTTGTTGTTGTTGTTGTTCCCCAAGCTGCCTGGCCGAACAGCCCCAAGACCCCGAGCAAGGCCAAGGCCATAACCGAGCGCCCCCACAGAACCCTCCCTGCCGACCACAATAAAGCCTGGGTGACCGAAGCCATTCCATGGCGGGGAGCTGAGGAGGGTGCGGAAACGCCCGGGAAACCAAAGCCCCACCCAGGGCCCTGTGCCCCTCAGCAATTATGAAGAGAAAGTTGAGGGGCAAAGGAAAAAAATGTGACGCTTTGGCTTCCAATCTTGGTAGATTGGGAAGTCAATCCACGGAAGAGATGTTGTCACTTGAGATCTAGAAAATATATAAGTAAAAGGAACGGTCAGAGTAAGCTATGGGTATGGCAGAGAACGCTCAGTTCTCACTCTGATAGACCAGCCCATCACCACATAACTAGAACCCAATCCTCTCAGCATCAGCTAGGAAAGGCCCTAGAAAGCCGCCTTTGGCGGGGGGATAGCTCCCCTATTTCAACCCATTTCGGGGTTGGGCACCAGCTTCATCGTCGGTAGTGGTCTACGGGCCTCGATCCTCGTCCCTGGTGGGCCTTGGTTGGCGCTGCTTCTTTTTCGAAAATCCTTTACTGCATATTGCTGCTCCCACCTGGTTTAGATGAACTCCATCCACTACAAACAGGTGATCTTCACGGTAGAAGTCATCCCAGGTATTGATGAATCCAATGTTTTCCTCCCTGCAGAGTTCAGCCAGTCGACGATTTACGCTAGTGGCGTTGTTGAAGAATCTGTTCTTCACACCGATCCTGGGAACGATCCCTGATATGATGACTCTAAGTGACTTTTCCGTATACGTCTGAATCAGCTTCCGGTACTTGAGCATGAGGTTCTCCGATCAAGTCCGCTGCACGTCATTAGATCCAACATGAATGACGTACATTGTGCGTGAGGGGGCTGACTTCGAAACTTCGTTGACTGCAGCTGCAACGTCGTCCACACCGCCACCAGGGATACAGAAGCGCTTCCAGGTCCTGGGTACACTGGCGCAGAACTCGGTAAGTTGTCCACGAACCATGGAATCTCCTACGAGCCGAATTTCTTCAATTTCTTCTTCTTTGTCTAAGTCCGCAAGAATCTGGTAAGGGTTCTGGCACATGGTTTCGGTGATGATATTCCTTGCGATGGGGCGAGGGTTGTTTCTCACAACACGGAAGTTGTCCTGAGGGAGAGCAGAGTCATTACTTGAAATTTCCTGACGTGGTGCTGAAGCTGGTACCGCTATATCAGGCGTAGGGCTGTTGGAAGATGCTGCGGTGGTATAAATTGCTTCATTTGATGATACTCCTACGTTAAGCGTTGCAAATTCTTGGAGTGTTTCCAGCTTCTTAGTGAGGGCGTTAATCCTGACGTTAACTTCATCCAGTTTAGCTGCCAAATCTTCTTGGAGCTGGCAGAATCGGCAGACATGAACCTCGGGGCAGGCAAACATGGTAGGGCCAAACCTACCGGAACAGGTCGTGCAGGCGCGAGACATGGTGACTATAACAAAACTTCAAATCACTTCACTAAGTTCAAGTCACTTCTAATCACTTGCCTCACTTCAGATTACTTTATTCACTTCACACACTTCAGATCACTTTATTAACTTCGCTCACTTTAAATCACTTCACTTCACTTCTCATACAATTAAAGTGTGAACATTTTACATTTACATCAAGTCAATAATACACATGGAATGAAAAGAAAAATGACGCCACAAGAATTACTAGAAAGCACAAAAGTAAATATGAATGAGAGGTTAAATTAACCTAGTGAGAAACTGGAAAAAACAATAGTAGTTAGTACCGGTATATACAGTGGTCGACACAACATAATAAGGAAATTGGTAATATCCCTGACAAGAGTGTAATAGACCTATTAATATGATGGCAAATATCTGAAATGCGTTTAAATAGGCTATCAAAAAGTATCACAGTAACTAAATGATTCTAACCCAATATTAAAACTATCTTAACAAATGTTAGTGTGTGCGATTTATATAATCAACCAATATAAACAGTTCAACTAGGTACAGTAATTGCTAGACTTTGATATATAAAGTACAAGAAGAGGGTTAATTTGTTTATGCGTCCACAGGTGGCGCTGGTGTCGGGGTTGGCGCTGGTGTCAGGGGCGGGGCTTTATTTGGCAAAGATAATTTTGATAAACAAACGTTTATTAGTAAAAATTGCAGGTACAATGTCATGCAAGATAACTACTGGGTGATTTACTAAGCGCTTAATTACAGTGAGGGTAAAAATTACTACAGCAAGGGCTAGAACAATATAATATGGAACAAGCATATAGTTTGTTTACAATCGTGCGTTGATCGTCACTACCCGTTACAAATATAAACAATGGCAGTCTCGATAAACAAACGTATATCAGTAAAAAAATAAAGCAGAATAACATGCAAAGCAACTACTGGGCGGTGTAACTAGCTCTTAGCTACGGCTCGTGCAAACAAATATAGGAACGAGCAATGTAATACTCAAAATATGGTCAAATTTCAAGCAGCGGGCGAAGTGCTGTTGCCGCTTCCAGTTGAGCCGGTGTGTAGGTGTACAAGTTTAATATTTAAGATTATATAGTTTGATATGAATTAAAATACTCCGAAAGAGAAAGCGAGAGGCAAGATCCCCGTACGAGAAGGAATACAAGAAACCAGCACGGAGGCCGAAGAAGATGAGAGAGAAGACAGAAGAAGTACCGGAAGCAGGCACATCACGAATGGACCCGGACCGGATACAGGAAAACAGCCCAGGAGAAAATTACCCCACCACACCAGAACGTACACAGACTCCAAATACCACAACAAAGAAGAAACTGAGGTTCAGTGTCCACTTCTACGCCACCATGTTCTATACTATATGATTATCACCTTGTAAATTGTTAAGTCATGTTATCGTAACCCTATATAACCAAATATAAACCGACGTTATGATCAACCATGTATTCTTGTGTATTTGTTCTCCCTACCTCACCATATACTCAAGGGAGATTTGAAAAGTAATAATCCATGTATTCTTGTATTATCGGTTCTTCCCAACTCACAATATACTCGGGGGAGAATTGAGAAGTAGGATTAAGAGAATCTTCACTACCGAAGAAATAAATGCCAGATGAATCCATTATATGCCTATATGAAAACTTGTTATGCAATAAGATGTGAACCTATACTTCAATAGACCCTGGAACCTTGTTTTCCACACATTTGATACACATGCCTTTTTTTGACATTCTTCAACTAGTTTACTAGTTATACAAAACACACATGCTTCCTTCTATATAAGAGTCCCCTGTAAATCCTCGTCCCCAAGTAAAATAACGTGGGATATCTGCCGCTCCCGCGCCCCGAGAGGAGGCGCTACGGACGTTTAAATACCTAGTGTACACACAGGCCTACCAACACGACCCGGGAAGGTAGATACATACACAGCCCTGTAGACACCACCATGCCAAGAGAGATTTACATATTCTTATGCCTAAAATTACTAACAACCAAGATCAGTAGTAAAACCCAGCCAACACCACCACAAGAAGGAGGGAGAAAGAATAACACTGTCTCGCACGCATCATAGCCCTCACCTGTTGGTGCACACGACAGCCCTGTGGTACACACGGCACCTCAAAGTCCTCCCCGAGAGTACCGATTTCATATTTCTTTTACTTGACTCACTATTATTGTTTTCCAGAGTTCTATTACATTTATATAGACCACCTATGAATTTATAATTAACCTTTGATGAAGTACCCTACTCTAGGAGCTATAATTGACCTTACTCATCACCCCATCACCGAGTAATATAATTGTATTGAAGGAGACCTTGACCAGCAGAACAAGAAGGATTCAAGGACCCCATCTAGGAGCACTCCCCATGCCGTTACCATCTTAAAGGTACCACAGGAGTGCCCTCAGTAATCCGCAATACCAGTTCAGGATTTTTGAGGAAATTCAGGCAATTGTTGAAGCTTCAAAAAAAGTTAGTCACCTAAGAAAGCTTGATATTGCTCTTCATTCAGTTGGACTAATACGGCCTGCCGAAAAGTCTAGATACTGTCTGTAAAACCCTAAACTAGGGATCCAAGTTAAGAATCAGGCCTGCCTAGCTAACTTGGAGATCCTACTTAGGCAGTTACTAGTTGGTCTAGTGAAGGATGTATACGGCCTGCCGATATTCCTTCTAAGACTACCAGTCCCCGTTAATCCACCAACCCTATCGTAGGGATCTCGTTAGAATCAGGCCTGCCTAGCTAACGTAGATATCCTACTTAGGCGGTTACTAGTCAGTCTAGTGAAGGATGTATACGGCCTGCCGATATTCCATCTAAGACTACTTGTCCCCGTTAACCCACCAACCCTATCCTAGGGATCTCGTTAGAATCAGGCCTGCCTAGCTAACGTAGATATCCTACTTAGGCGGTTACTAGTCAGTCTAGTGAAGGATGTATACGGCCTGCCGATATTCCTTCTGAGATTACCAGTCCCCATTAACCACAAACCCTATCCTAGGGATCTCGTTGGAACCAGGCCTGCCTAGCTAACGTAGATATCCTACTTAGGCGTTGACTAGCTAGTTTAGTGAAGGATGTATACGGCCTGCTGATATTCCTTCTGAGACTATAAGTTGTCGACAGTTGTGGCTTGTCACAATAACTCTAGAGTGGGAAATCCCAGTGTCCTTGTCGAGGAACTTTGTCATCGTTCGGCCTGCCGACGTGACATAGACTCCCCCGCGAGGTTCCATTTTCTACAGTGAAACATAGAGAGACTACGGCCTGCCGCCTATTGGTTCTCCGTTTAAAGTGAACGCTGCCACTCGGCACAGGTAATCTTAAGCCTCTGAGACCGCTGTGTTAGAGATAGGGCTTGGCGAGATACCCTCACGGGCACTCTGCAGAGACAAGTCCTTGGTACACTGAGTCTGTGGCCTCCCATACCCATACGACTGTGTAACTTAAAGGTTTAAACATAAAGATCAGGGCAGAAAGTAAAGATCACTTCCTCTGAACTTACTGCGTTCGTCCGATATCGACCAAATAAGACTCGATATTCAAGATCCTAGTCTGAGAGTACCTTAACAGGACTTCATCAACGGTTGATATACTGATCAGAACAGTCGAGTAGTTTCTCCTACCTCTGAAATACTTGTGTTAGTTCGGTATGGTGTCCTACAGTAATTCGCCAGACGGTTACTATATGTTACGGAGCCATACTTAAGATCTAAAGCCCAATCAACCAATCTGTAACTACTTCACACAGCCGCCTAGACGGCCTACAGGGAAGCAGCCAACGAGAACTAATCACCTCCAGAAGTGTTCACCGGAGACATCCATCGAGAAGTTACCACGCCGGAAGACCAAGACAGAGTGACAACGAGTGGGTAGAGTATCGAGTGTTTTAAAACAAGCAGAGTCCCTTCCAAAAGTGGCTTATAGACGTATAAATCCGCACCACTGTTACAAAGCGGGTCCTAAGGCTACGAGTTGTACTCCCCTACAGTACGAGTGATACGGGTTAATAACTTGCCATCCACTAGTGAATCCATTTTGAATTAATACAATTTTTACCTGTAATTGAGACTTCAAGGACTTAGCCGAAATTTACCAAAGTGCCAAGAAAATATTCCAGAGTCTACCCGTGACTCCCCATTGTCTATACAACCCAGCAGCATACTCATAGGGGTACTTGACCTTAAACTTTAAACACCTTGACATTACTGAAAGACAGCGACAGTGGTCACCCCACTACTAAGGAATACTTCTCCATCATCTACTCTAGTGTCTTAAAACTATCTTGAGATTTAGTGAAGCTGTTCTCCAATAAGTGCTCCCTATCTAGCTCCGCGACTGTGCTCGGAGTCAGTGATACAACTAAGTGCTATTTTCACTGGCAGTGATACGTGTCTTTATATGTTTCAGTTTCAGATTATTTCTTCAATATAGTGCAAGAGAAATAAAGCTGTATTATTTAACCATATCTTGCTTCTCAAGTGTTATAAAACGTTTGCTTGTGACGCCACAGTTATCAAGTCTGTTTATGTTTTTATTTTGCCACAATTCGAGTACTGCTCACCTGTCTGGTTGTCAGCAGCTGACTGCCATCTCAAGTTGCTTGACAGGTCACTAAATTCTATCAGTTTTATTCTACCTCATTTGTCTCTTGATATGTGTTATCGACGTAAAGTTGGTGCCCTTAGTCTTTTATTTAAAGTATTTAGCAACCCTCAGCATCCCTTACATGAGGTTCTGCCAGGGCCCTATGTCCGGGCTCGTGCAACTAGATTCACAAGCAACCTTAATGATCTTGCCATGAACCGTGTTCATTTTTCTACTACACAGTTTTCACGGTGTTTTGTGCCGGCCATGGTTGACTTGTGGAATAAGTTGCCAAATGACCTAGTCAATTCAGCTCGTATCTCCATCTTTAAGTCTAGAGTTAATGCTTTTTAGCAGCATTAATTCTAATTTATAAACTTATTTTATTCTATTTTATTGTTTTATATTTATATTTGATATCCTCCACTGCATAATATTTTATTATTCATTTTATCTGTGTTTAATATATGTATATTATACAGCACAGTATATATGTTTTTTTTCTTTTTTCGTTTTTTTTTCTCCTAAAGATGCCGTAGTCTCTCTCCAGTGCCTCCGGGTGTTTTGTGTGGATTCATCTTGCTGGTGTTTCTGCACCCTGGTTGGCACAAAAAGGCTTAATAGTCCAGAAGAGTTGATAGGCTCTGAAATCCTATTTTAACTAACTTACGATTTTGACTTACAGTGTGCTGGCTTAATAATCCAGAAGGGTTGATAGCCTCTGAAGTCCTATTGAAAATAACTAACTCTCCTCTATCGCCTTGTTTCCCTCTCTCTTTCCATCCTCCCACCCAGCTCCTCTTTCCCCTTACCCCTTGAACCATTCCAAACTTACAGTGTGCTGGCTTAATAATCCAGAATGGTCGATAGCCTCTGATGTCCTATGTGACCTAACTGTGTGGTATATGTATGTACTTGTATGTATATATGAATACCCTCAGGCCTAAGTGTTGGCCATATATGCACTGAGAATAATTGTATCCAGTTACAAGTCAGGTACCTTTAAGGGAGCCCACCTCGCTTTTTCTCTCTTTCTCTCCCTCTCTCTTTGGCTTGTATCTATCCGGCCCCATTCAGCCTACTGTTTTAAGACGTTTACCCCTATCCAGGTGTCAATA
Source organism: Paralithodes platypus (assembly GCA_032716605.1). Classification (NCBI taxonomy): domain Eukaryota; kingdom Metazoa; phylum Arthropoda; class Malacostraca; order Decapoda; family Lithodidae; genus Paralithodes; species Paralithodes platypus. Next base: position 1,329,647 of record CM064535.1, read on the forward strand.
TTTTCCTGGCAAGCGGTAGAGAGCCAGCATATATATATATTTTGTCATGACAGCAAGCTAAATTTGTAAATTTTTCGATAGAAAAATTTCTTCGGCGAAGCCAGATTTCCCCATACAATGCTGGCTCGCTATTGCTTGCCAGGAAGAAATCGACACCTGGATGGGGATAAACGCCATAAAACAGTTGGCTGAATGGGGCCAAATGGATACAAGCCAGGGAAAGAGAGAAAAGGAGAGAAAGATAACAAAAAGCCGGTGACTCCCCCTTAAGGGGAGTATGGTCTGTTGATTTATTTATATATTTAGTGTTTAGTTTCATCGCTAGACCTCCATCAAGCTTATAAAAAACACCTCCTGGACCACCCTTCCAGATAAATTTGGACATATTTCGGTAGAAAAATATCTCGGCATAAGGCCGGTAAATCCTCCTAAAAATACAAGTTCGTTATCCCTCGTCAGGAAATTATCGACCCCTAAATGGCACGAAAGGTCCTAATATTGACAAAGAAATGGGACAAAAGGTCTTAAAACCGTCAAATTAATGGGCAAAACTTTAAAAATCTGAAAACTAATGGGGCTAAACATGAGGGAAAAAGGGATCTAGAAAAACGACCCATCTCCCCATAACCATTTATCTCAAAAGGTTTAGCCATTTTATCAATGTACAGTATATAAACTAATAATGTATGGTATTCCTATGGCTAAATAAAACATTTACATCAATCAATCAATATGAAGTTTGTCATGAAGTTTGTAGTGTTATTATATTTTGTAAGAATTTTATGTAATTTAAATGTTTCTTGGCAATAAATGCTTGAATTGAATTGAATTGAATATTTTAATTAATCAATCAACTAAATCTCCTCCCTCTCCAGGTTTCCCTTTCTCTTTCCATCCTCCCTCTGTTCCCTTACCCCTTGAACCATTCCAGATCCCTCCCCCACCCCCCCCCCCCCCCCCCCCCCCCCCCCCCCCCCCCCCCCCCCACCCCCCCCCCCCCCCCCCCCCCCTCCCAGCGCGTGTACATATATAAACCGGCCGAGCCTCTCACCAAAGCACCATTCTCTTCCCAACACTCCTCCGGCAACAACAACAACATGAAGCTCGTAAGTGGATAGACATAATAGGAAACGTTATTCTCAATCTTTCTTCTTTTCAACAGTTGAGCACTGGAACTCTCCCAGAATCAGTCTCTCCCTCATCCAATGACTTAAATTGCTTCAAACTCTGTGTCCAGGCATTTTAGCTCGAACGTCCCATAATGTTGTCACTCTCACTCTTTCAACTCTAGGGGAGGCACTCGTCACAGGCTCCTGTGTCTTTTGTCTCCCTCACTCACATAGACAAAACAAATATATTATATATATATATATATATATATATATATATATATATATATATATATATATATATATATATATATCCACTTAATCACTCCCCCCCTTCCCCCCCCCCCACCCCCCAGGTGATCTTCTCCTTCTTGGTGGCGGCGTCCCTCGCGGCACCCCAAACTCTGGAGCGCGATGCCGTGACGCTACTGGACGAGCGGGAGGACCAAGGGAACGGGAACTTCAACTACGTGTACGAGACCAGTAACGGCATCTATGAACAGAGGCAGGGTCAGCCGGGTGTTAAGGGGCAGAGGAACATGCAGGGATCATACAGGGTTTGTTTATATATCTTTGAACAGTTGACAGAATGAATATAAACACCACTCCTCACCTCACTCCCATAATAATAATAATAATAATAATAATAATAATAATAATAATGTTCAGGTTACTTATATAGCCCATTTCTCTCTAGCCCTCGCTCCGAGGTTCATTAATAACTGGCTTTTGTTGCCCGTCTGGTTACAGGCAGCGCAACAAAGGAGTTAAAGAATTCACAGAATTATAAACTATCCTTAACTTTGAAAACACATTTTTACCTAAAATTAAATATTGAAACATATATAGTTTGTGATCTCTAAATGTTAATGTAAAACTTGCAAAATAAACAAACCAAAACAGGGACAACACAATATATAGGCAAAAGAAGTAATCAAAATGTTCAATTATTTTCATATAAATACTTCCATTTCATATATCGCGAGCTGTGGCATAGTCAGTAGAGCAATGGGCTGGTGATCAAAGGGTCGGCGGACCGAGCCCGCACTGTCAAAATATTATTGGTAGATGTCAAGCCCGAGCAAGTTAACCTAGACATTTGTGACAAACGCAATATGTGTATGGCCACCCCTTCTCTCCAGGAATTAAGGCGTCTGGCAAAAAATAAAAATAAAAAATAAATTAAGTAATGAATAAATAAAACCACTTTAACCATAGCAGTTATATTTAGTAATTTGTCCTGCAATTATGCTCCAATTCTGTTTGATTTACAATTTAATAATGTAGAATAATAACTTTAAGTGGATTTTGTTCCTTAACTAATGAACAGTGTAATAATGAAACAACTTAAAATGAAGCCAATTTAATCCCTTCACAACCATGACGTAATGTTCATCCTATTTTGGTTACCATTGGACGATTTTCTTTAGTTTATAATCGTCCTATTTGACTAAAATGGGTAAATACGATCACAATAACCCTCCCAGTAATATAGGTCCTTCTTAAACTCCATAAAATCAGCTCATTTAGCTAGAATCAAAAGTAAAAAGCTGTCATGGTGCTGAAGGGGTTAAATGAGGAGTTCCTGTATATATGTATGTTGCATGATGTGCACAATATTTAATGACGATTACTATCTATCTATCTATCTATATACTCAGGTACATACCCCATAGGTGGGGGTGGCCGACTCGAGACATAGCCCGAACAGGGAATAAAAACCTTTACACTTCCCATTAGTTTGGCGATTTTAAGACCGTTCGTCCCATTTCTTAGTCAATATTAAGAATGTTTGTGTCATTTAGGTGTCGATTTTTTCCTGGCGAGCGATAGCGAGCCTCTACGTAATTTATGAGAAACCGGCCTTCGGACGTGACACATTTTTCTATCGAAAAATGCACAAATTTATCTTGGAGGAGGGTCTTGGGGATTTTTTTTGTTTTAAGCTTGATGGAGGTCTAGGGAGGAAACTAAACAAATAATATGAAGATAAATAAATTAGCACATAAATACGCCCATCCCCCTTAATTGTTCAACTCCTTTATACCTCCATGTGTAGGTTGATATCCAGTATTCGATAAATGGATATAAAATCGTAATCATGTACTTAGTTTCGGTTGTGTAATGGTTAGAGAGTTTAAGATGTGTATGTGGTAAACCCAAGGTTCGAATCCTGGGAGGATCCCATGCTTTCATTAATTTAATTGGGATGTGTTTGGTGTTGGGAGTGAAATATATATATTAGAATATTCCCTATATTTCAGATTCACCTTCCCCGACGGTACTCAAGCAGAGGTAACGTTCGTAGCTGACGAGAACGGGTTCGTCGCCCAGTCTCCGCTGATCCCCACCTCCCCACCTCTGCCTGCACACGTCTTTGAACTCCTCCGTATCGCCGAGGAACAGAGAGCAGCGGGTATCACTTTTGATTAACTCCTACAAGCTGTCCATCAACCATTTAGACCTGTTAAACACCTGTTATACTATGGACCCGGCACCAGGATACTTCAACCAACACGACGCAAATGTATTAGTTATGCCTTAAGTATTTAATAAATGTTCTCGTTACAAACCTCCTTCATTGCATATATAAAATTGCATTCACCTACCTACATTATTTTGATCTGTGTGTATGAAGGAAACAAAAGGCTGGCTGCCTGTCACGAGTGTCTCCCCAAGCCATAAGAGTGATAGAAAGCGAAATTCAAATGACGTTGGGGTAAAAATACCTCGACTCACGAAGTTTAATGTACTGTAAGTATAGGATGAGGGAAATATGTGATTAAGGGGGAGAGTTCCGGAGTTCACTTGTCGAGTAGAAGAAAGACTGATAAATAGGCCAATGTTGTGTGGGAGAGCTTGACAGACGGGGGGTTGAAAGGCGGGTGACTCATCGCAAGGGAGGGGGTATGCTGAGCGATGAAGATGCGATATTGCTAGTTGCCATTGTCCACCGCACAAGGAGGAGCATTCAAACGGAAAACCTAAAACTCAAACGAAGAACTCATATGTTTCTGCCGGAATTCAAGCAATCTGTCTTCGACTTGCCAAGCACTATCAATAATAAATGCACAGAATTTATACAACTCTAGCTCTTCCTAAGCTTTCTGGCATCTAGCCAAAAACTTCTCCAACAATTTTCTTCCTCCTCTTTCCCTCTCCTTTTCCACTCTGATGGCAAAACCATAACTTTTTCCTCTGACAAAGCTAAACTCTTCGATCAAACTTTGCTAGAAACTCCAACTGGTTGATTCTGGTGCCATTGCTCTCTCTCCACCCCCCACTCCCCTACTTATAAAGTTCTAATCTCTTTTACACTTAGGGAGGCCTATGCGGTTTATTATGTGTACCGCACAGCGGGGGTTTAGCAAAATAGGGCTGTTTACGTGATAATTTTCATGCCTAAATAGACCCAGAACGTAAAACAAGTACCTATCCCTGAAAGGGATAAACAGAGCTTTCGAATGACACCATAACGATCCTTGTATGATGGATAGTTTCTTGCACTACCGTGCAACGCGGAGTGCAAAAAGCAGGTAATTCGGTACTTTCAGTACATAATTGAGTATGTAGCGGAGAGGGATGAGGGAGCTGAGATTTGTGTCAGTAGGTTCGCCGCTTTGGAGCAGTTCATACGCTCGCTAGTCTCCTGCCACCACTTGTCTCTCTCTCAGACACATTACGTGCTGAAAATTGCCACTCGACCTATGTCGAGCGCCGCCACATAGTCCAGCTTTATTTAACTCGACTTATGTTGCTCGCCGCTAAATAAGGGTTAAAGATGTACTTGATACCCTCTCTTGGCTTAATACTAAGAAATCATACAGTCCGAACGGTGTTCCTCCTGTTGTACTCAAAAATTGTGCTTCCGTGCTGACTCCCTGCCTATGCAAACTTTTTCGTGCTGTCTCTCCTCTAACGTCTTCCCTTCATGCTGGAAGTCTGTCCCAAAGAAGGGTGACCGCTCTCAACCCTCCAACTATCGTCCAAATGCTCTCATCTCTTGTGTCTCTAAAGTTTTTGAAACTATTATTGCTTCCAAATTTCTTAAGCATTATTCTTCCCATAATATACTCTCAGATCGCCAGTATGGTTTCCTCAAGGGTTGCTCTACTGGTGATCTTCTTTCATATCTTACTGACTCTTGGTCATCCTCCTTTCGGGACTTCGGTGAGACCTTTTCTATTGCATAGACATATCGAAGGCCTTCGATAGAATCTGGCACAAATCTTAAAGTTCTAAACTACCCTCCTTTGGTTTCTATTCCTCCATCTGTGCCTTTGTCTCTAATTTCCTTTCCGGCCGTTCCATAGCTGCGGTTGTGGACGGTCATCGCTCACTTTCTCATCCTATCAACTCCAGTGTTCCTCAGGGCTCTGTCCTATATCCTATTCTCTTCTAATTTTCACAAATGATCTTTTCAACTGTACCTCCAGTCCCATCCATTTATACGCATACGACTCTACCTTGTACTACTCAATTAGTTTTTCAGAACGCCCCAGCCAGCAATCCCTCAAAGACAAACGTAATGAAGCCATAGAACACTTACCTTCTGATCTAACTACTATTTCCAATTGGGGCAGAGAAAACCTTGCTGCCTTTTATGCTTCCAAAACCCAATTTCTCCATCTATCTACCCGTCCGAAACTCCCAGCGGACTATCCCTTATTCTTCAATAATACAAAAAAACAACAAAAAATCCTTCATCTTCTCTCAATATTCTTGGTGTACCTTTTTCTTCTGCTATCACTTGGAGGGACCATATTACCCGTCTTGCTAAGGCATCCCCCCAGACACTGGGTGTGCTCAACTGCCTCAAGGGGTTCTTTACCACTGCACAGCTTCTTGCTCTGTACAGGGGCACGGTGCGTCCTTGTATTGAGTATTGTTCACATGTGTGGGGAGGATCCTCTCACACCGCACTCTTAGACAAAGTAGAAAAGAAGGCCTTTCGTATCATTAACTCCCGTAAACTCACCAACTATCTGCAATCTCTCTCTCTCTGCCGCAATGTTGCATCTCTCTCCCTATTCAATTGCTACTATAATAATAATTGTTCCTCAGAGCTCTCCCAGTGTATACCACCTCCTCTACGTAGGGCACGTGGTACCCGTCTTGCAACACAATCCCACCCCTACTCTGTGAAACTCTCTAACCAAGAGTGAAACGTTACTTTCAGTCTTTTTCTATTCAACAGGTGAGCTTTGGAACTCTCTCCCAGAATCAGTATTTCCCTCTTCCTATAACTTAAATACTTCAAACTCCTTGTGTCCAGGCATTTTGGCTCGAACATCCCTTGATTTTGGCCCTGTCACTCTTTTAACTCTGGGGAGGCACTCGCTACAGGCAGTTGACCTTTTGTCTCCTCACTCACATAGAAAAAAAAAGAGTAGAGTGCGAGAAATACAACATTGCGGCGAATAGAAAGAGATTGTAGGGAGCTAGTAGGAGGAAATAAGTTGATGAGGCGAAATGCTTTTGACTTTACTCTGTCGAGAAGTGCGGTATGGGCGAAAACTCCGCACACATGCAAACAATACTCATTCCATGAGCGTACTGTGCCCCTATACAGAGCAAGAAGCTGTGCGCGGGTGAAGAACCCATGGAGATGTCTGAGCACACCTAATCTCTGGGAAGCTGTCTTAGCAAGAGTGGTAATATAATCTTTCCTAGAAAGGGTTGGACGGAAAAAAAAGTAACACCAAAAATATTGAGATATGATAACGGTTTGATTTGTGTATCATTGAAGAATTGATAGCCTTGTGGAAGATTGAGATAGGTAGATAGAAGGAGAAATTGGGACTTGGAGGCATTGAAAGTAACAAGATTTTATCTGCCCAAATAAGAAATAATTACTATATCAGTGGATATATGGCATGTTATGGCCTTGTCACGTGACTTTTTTAGTGATTGCATGCCGGGTTGTTGTGAAAAGCTAGTTGAATAGTGTAAGGTAGAGTCATTAGCATATGAGTGAGTAGGACTAGAGGTACAGTTGAGGAGATCATTGATGAATATTAGAAAGACAACTGGAGACAGGACAGAACCATGAGGAACACCCAAGTTGATAGGTTGAGGAAGTGAGCGATGGCCGTCCACAACTGCAGCTATGGAACGGTCAGAAAGGAAACTCGAAACAAAGGCACAGATAAAGGGATAAAACCAGAAGGAAGGTAGTTTGGAGATTAGAGGTTAGTACCAGATTCTATCGAAGGATTTTGATATGTCTAGCACAATAGAAAAAGGGAGGATGACTAGGAGTTAGTAGGATAAGCAAGAAGATCACCAGTAGAGAGGCTCTTAACCCGGCAAGCGCGATAGGCCTCACGGAAGGCTTCATATAGGGAACGCGATAGGCCTCACGGAAGCAGGACCATAAAAAAAGCCTTCCATAAAAGAAAAGGGCCTATCAAAACAAAGGAATTTGTCTCTAGGTGAGATAATTCCCCTCCAGTACTCATCCATGTAAATCTCACCCACCCCCCTCCCCTCCTTCCCCACCTTATTCCCCCCTCACTCCCCTCCTCAATTATCACCTATTTTTCCGCTTATTATCATCATTTATCGGTTATTTTTCTCTCCCGCGATAATGTAGCACAAGTGGGTTGCATAAAAGATCGTTATGCAACACCCAGACACCGGCACACACCGACCCGCTCGTCTCAGTTGACACCCAGACAGCGAGAGGGGAGGGCTGCCTGTCTCTCTCTCTCGCCTGAGATTATGACCGGGTGGCCAATAGCTTCGTGTTTCGACACCCAACTGCTCCTCCCTCTTATTTTAGCACTCTTGAAGGTTCATATATACATCATATATGTAAAATAAAAGCATACCGAAAACAAATAATGGTTTATATTGTAAATATAACGAATTCTGTCAGAATCCAGGGCTAGAAATGCACAAATAACTACCCTAGCACCTACGTCTATATCGCGCTTGTCAGGTTAAGGAAACCATACTGGCAATCTGAAAGTATATTATGGGAAGACATATGCTTAAGAAATCTTGAATTAAGAATAGTTTTAAAAACTTTAGAGTTTCAAGAAATGTGAGCAATTTGGACGATAATTGGAGGCTGGGGAGCGGTCACCCTTCTTTGGGACAGGTTGAATGAGAGTCAACTTCCAACAAGAAGGGAAGACATTAGAGGAAAGACAGAGACACAAGAGTTTGCCTAGGCACAGAAGAACAGTTATTGAGTGCAACAGGAGGAACACCATCAAGTCCAAATACCTTCTTAGTATTAAGCCCAGAGAGGATAGAAAGTACATCCTTAGAAGAGATTAAAGTAAGTGAGAGGGGGGTAAAGAAGGAGGAGAAAAGAGCCGGAATCATCCAAGGTGGAGTTTTTAGCGAAAATTTGAAAGAAGAATTCAGCTTTGCCAGAGGAAGAAGTGGGGGAAAAGAAGAGGGAAAGATGTGGTAGATAAATTGTTGGAGATGTTTTTGGCTATATGTCAGAAAGCTTGGGAAGAACTGAGTTGGAAAGTTTGGAGCAGTTGTTATTGATGAACTAGTTTTTAGCTAGTCGAAGAACAGAATGTTTGGCTTGATAGCGGGCAGAAACAAAGAAAGTACGAGATTCTTGAGTTTGAAGGCGACGGTACAGTTTGAATGCTTCCTCCTTATTGTGGACAGCAGTAGAACAAGCATGAGTAAACCAAGATTTGTTCATATTAGACTGGGAGAAAGAAAATGGAATGTATGCTTCCATGACCGAAATTATTACCTCAAGTCCGGCAGCTAAGGTAAATTTAGCATAACAATTGTGCATTTTGTGAGGAAAGCTCCAAATTTGGCCACACTAGTAGACTATCATATTATGAACAGATTTGTATATTGGGCCACCTCAAATGCAACTCTTGATGGCCGTGGCAGCCATTTTTTAAAATGGCCACCAGTGGTTACTGTTATGATACATATCTGCTTTACTGGAGAGAAATGCAGGTTAACAGTGAAAGTATATTTACTAATCAAGGGCCAATAATGGTCAAAGAAAGTGACAATTTGATTGGTTGATAAAAAAGTTAAAGGGGACTAATTAGTCTTATTAAGACACAGATTCTGAATGAAAACCAATGATGAACATATATAGAACTATTGGTTTGGCACCTGGTAGTAGAAGTGGCAATGGTATTTATGACTATGGGCTAGGAGAAGGAGGTAAAAACACCTGGTTTTAATTCATAACTAATTTATCTACTCTCTACATTTCCACAGATCCCTGATGGTGGTGGTTGATGGTGAACAGAAGATATAGCCTAGTGTAACATTGAACCAAATTGACCAGGTCCAATGAGCTTTCCAATGCGCGTGGCTTTGAGAGTCATGTCACTATCAAACATTTCATCATCAATGCACCCAACTCTCAAACGAACTGGAAGCTGTGTATCATTTGCCGAAGAGGACCAAACCCGAGTCTCTGTACATGTTCCTCCACAGTCCAACGCGAAAAGTCCCTAGAGAATGTGGGTACAGATCACTCGCAGCCAATTTGATCAGATTTCAGGGAGCTTGGGCAACTTCAAGGAACACTTCATTTTGGAAAGAGCTCAATGCAAGGGTATGGCCATTGAAGCGGCCTCCCCCCAATGGTTTGCAGACAATGCTTTGTTTACCATCAAACATGCAAGCTCAACTATAACCAATACAAGAATTGCAAAAGAGCAGAAACAAGCGAACACTCATGGACAGGAAGGAGAGATCCATGACGTTACTCAGCGATGCGTGCAAACGCACCAGATTGTCATTCAAGATCATCCAGTACAGAGAAGGACCCAAGAAGCCCAGTGTTTCTTCTGCCAGACAACCTGCAGGAACCGGATGGTCTTTCACGTAAGGTTTGCAAACATTTTCAACCATGGACAGTAAAGTTCGAGGACTGGGCTTAGCAATTCTTGAAGGACTCAGAACTGCTCGGCCGGACTCAGTGGCCGGGGACATGATGCGCCCCCAAGGAATCGCAAAGTACCATAATACAACCCCAGTGCTTATCAGTGCTGCACAACCTTGTTAGAAAGGCTCCAGTCCTGAGGGACCCAAGTACAAAGACAAGGAGCGGAGAAGTATCAGGTCTTGTCGTCGCCGAACTGGTCCTCTACATAGAAGAAAAATAGGCCTAGATGAGGAGACAGCACAGTTGTTTAAGTGAGGTAATCTCGTAGAAGCTCTATCAGTCCAGAAGGGAACACGCTAGGCGGTTTTCAAGCTTGATACAAGGGTCCATTCCACTATGACTGAAGCCGGAAGACTTCCTTACCCAGTTCCCTGACATGGTAGAGCACACCACAAAGGGGAGAGACAGAGACGTCCTGATGGTATTTGAAGAAGCACGTCGTTGGGGCTGCTCTCATCAAGCTGCCTGTGAGCTGGACAGTGATACTGATGTGGTCCATCTTGCACGTGCTCTCAAAACACCTACTCGCCGCCACATGTTTGAAGAAGCACTAAGCCCTTCAACGGATTCCTCTGAAGGATGCCAAGAAGAATCTGTGCCATCACTGCTGCTTTGCACTGGTAAGCATGGTCCTAGAGGGTCCCAGCATTAAGGATCAGATGGCCGACACCAAACCCCTGCAGCACTTGCCATTGCCCAGTTGCTGAGGTTTAACATGCGTGTTCAAGCACACGCGGGCACATTGCACCACAGGACCCGTAAACTGCCATAACTGACCCGTAACCCGGGCTGCACAAGAAGACCACTGTTACCCTCATACGTAGGGATGATGTTGCACGCTCACACACGAAAGGGGCGAGTTAGTAGACAGGTTGTCACACCGGGCCCTGCATGAGAATCTCCTATGCCCGCGTATCTCCAGCTCTCAGACTCAGATGGGAAACAGTGCCTGCCAACAGTTTCACAGAGCACAAAGTGATCTGCCTCTCAAAGATGCGCAGCAATTGTCTTCACAACGTCAGCCATAGACAATATCGACCACTAAACAGTTCAACGACAGCGAAAGAGTCCTTACATGGTACAGCCCATCTCCCTCCTCCAGCCACCCTCTTTCACTGGCAAAGGAGCGGACCGAAATGGTCGGCCCACTTGCCGCACACTACGATACGGATGTGCCCCCAGTCACTACCAGCATGAAGAACCTGACTGTTCCAGCTACTAGAGTGGGGTCCTTGAACAGAGGACGACTTCAAGGAGCAGACTGAGGAGGAATACCTGTGGCCTAGAGCACACAAAGCGGGTCCTAGAGAGCAACACTGGGACAGACGGAGAAACATATCGTGGTCAGCGTTTCATGACAGTCGCCAGCCGCCGTTAGCTCGAACCATCAGCCCCAACCGCCCTGCTTTCACTGTTCCATGAAAGTGCCCACACAGTGGCCATGATCCGGCACTCCATGGATGTGGTGAAGAATGCGGTAGAACATGTGAATCCGTGGCCAGGGGACACCTGTCGTCACCTTGGACAAGCCCCTTCGTCTGAGGGTAAATAATGGTTGACCAAGTGAGGAGATTCCCAGCGGCCAGGAAAATAGTCCTATGGCTGAAGTTATTTGTCAGATGGCCCCTAGTGATGTCCTTGTTGGTGTGGTGTTCCCGGTGTACATTAGTGTTTCCTCCGTCTACCGCTCTCTTGCGTCACTGGCCGTTCCTTCTTACTCACGCTCCAGATCCAGTCAGACGATGTGCAGCGTTATCCGCTGACGTACCTTTTGACGCGTTGCCCCCCGATGTGATCCCTAGTGTGGTTGGGTACAAGCCTTGGTGTAGATGAGATCTGGATAAACAACAGGGACAGCCAACTCCTTTCCTGCGAGCTGAACCATGGCACCCGCACAAGAAGAGCTCATCAATAATACACTGCGAGTGCACTGTCAAATCCTGCAACAACGTGCGTTATGAACGCCACGGTATGAAATATTTTGATGATGCAGTAAGTTCCTGCATGAGTGTTCGAAGGACTGGTATCACCAGAGTGGAGGGAAGACCTTCCCAACTTTCAGTACTGGGCAACTGTGCTGGAACTAGAGATGTTGGTACTGGTCTACGTGTGCGTTCGCTGCGGCAGGCTTCATTCACGATGTACCTTGATGCCCTGACAGGAACTTGGTCCCATGGTTCCAGGCTTTAGACCACACACACTATGCAAGGTGGCGTCCCTGTTCACCTGAGGGAAATTGTTGCAACTCCCAACTGAAGCACCCAGATGTAGCTCAGAGAATTTAGTGGCTGGCACACTTCACTGTACACAGGAAGACGAAGAACGTGTTCTCTTTTATCCCACTTCGACCAGGCGCTCATGAACAGAATAACGCATGCATCAAAGGAGATGGTGGGAAGGGCAGTCGCGGCAGCTCATTGGATCTCACTCTGCCTCTGGCAACCCAAGTGACTGCAAGCGTCTTGGAAGAGATGCGAGGGCCAGCAGAAGTTGCCAAGGACATAGAAGGAGTTCCCAAGAGGGCCAATCAACACTGGCGGGTAGGCGTCCGGGACACACATCATGCATGACCAGACACCACGTGGGCACAGACCTTCTTTTGCCAAGGATGTCAGCCTGCCCTTGTCAGCGTCATAGAAGAGCTTGGCAACCCATTTGAAGAAGAGAGCATGGATATGGTTGTCCTCGGCACAAAGAAAAAAATGCAGGTCCTGCTGCAGTTGAGCCTGTTTCACCAGAGAATGGCCTGGTGGAAAGGACCAAGCCAATTGATGATGCAATTCATCGGAACAAGCGGAATGTGTTCAGCACTTCCGAAACGAGAGAAGTGTGAGCAAAGGGAAACAGACAGCTGGATCTCTTCCAGGAACGACGTGGCATGCAATTTTCTCACGGTCCTATTCAAATTGGTTGCCAGACGATGGGATGGAACACCTTGAAGATGTTCTTTCGGCATGGGAATCAAGCGTGTCCTCCAGCGATCTCAGGATGGAGAACAGTCTCCGTCTAGGTACCCCGCGGTAAGAGTGATCTCTCAATAGATTTGGTGAAGAGGATCAACTGACTAATCAGAGGCTCCTGATACCAAACTGCCTAGTTCTTGAGGGGGCAGTCATTGTCCAAATGCTGAATGGCCTGCGGTAGCCAAAAACTTTGATGACTATGCCCGGGATTGTCTTTATTTACAGTACCTGTCAAACCAAAGCTTCAGGACTGTGTCACGCCTGGAATGGTATGGGACCGCTACGTTGCTGATTCACTGAAAGGCACGTTGATAAAGATCAAATAGTGTGGAAAAGGATGTGTGTAGGCGAGTGGTAGGTTCGCAGCAGGGTTCATACCTGGATTAACTGGCAGAACTTCCATCGGAGTGGGACACCAACAGGGAGCCCCGAGCTGTTTAGTTTCCTATTCAGACAAGCAATCTTCAAGTGGTTTGACCCGGATGACAACGCAGCTGGTTCTCACTGATGGCAGAAGCCGTCCTGAGCAAGACACCGCTGGCAAGACCTGGCCTGCT